>OZJO01027154.1:0-31022 GCA_900406225.1 Acrobeloides nanus | reverse complement strand
TTCGATCTCCCTTTCTTCATCCGTATCAAAACGTGCCAGCGCTTTACATCGGACATATTGTGGAGGCGAATTAGCAATTTCCATCAAATTTTTTTCATACCTAAATATGTTTTGTTTCACCTTGAACAACTTCCTCCTATTCTAAATAATTTATGCATTCAACTGCGAGTTAGTGTGCCTACATTCGTTTTTGCTGAATACGAAGAAATTGACATCACGCTTGAACTTTTTTTTGTTTTTTGCAAAGCGTTAATCTCTGAACGCATCTCTCCCTTTTCCTGGGCATACACAATAACGGGATGGAACGATCGTTGAAACAGCACAAAAACGGGAGAATGAACAAGAAATGGATGACAAGAACAGGACGACAAGAATGGCATGATTTCAGGTCTCGATTCCTAGAAGGAATTTTATATGGCGTCAAAGACTTTTTTACTCACAAGGGACATGCATAAAGTGACGCTTTAATTTTCCAAAAATTCTTAAATATTCTGAAAGAGCATACTATATAACTCTTTAGACATAACAAAATTAGCTGCTATAACTCTAATCCAGGGGAGATAAAAAATATACACTACTATATAAGTAAAAAATGATCTTTTAAATCAAAAAGCAGGGTGGCTCAGTGGATTAATTGCAGACCAATGAAAAACCAGGGTTCGACTCCCCTTGCCATGCAAAAAGTTTTTGCGTAAAGTCTTTTACACTATCTAAAAATTCCTTAAAAGAGCTGAGATCTGAAGAAAAAAATTTTCCCGTTCTTGTTCGCCCCCGTCGATTTGTATTGTGTATGCCCTTTTCCTGGGTGGTTATGGTTTTTTTTAAACAACTGACCAATTCAACCGATTCCTCTTGTTATGAATAAGATAAGCAAATAGCACCAGAATAATCACCAAAATCGTAGCGCCGATTGAATAAAGCAATAATGCCGAACGATTCCCGTCTACTAAAGCATCCAATAACATCTCACAACAGTTCTTAATTCAGAGGATACAATTCTAAAAAGGAAAAACACTTGGCGGTCCTGTTCCTAATTTGAACCGTACGGATCCGTACAGTTCAAATTAGGAACAGGACCGGCATTTCATTTTATTGGGCTGTTTCAAAGCAAAAATTCGATTTTGAACAAAAATTCAATTTTTGAGAAAAAAATTGAATTTTTTCTCAAAAATTTGTTTAGAAATTGAATTCAATTTTTAAATAAATTGCGATTTTTGAGAAAAAAATTCAATTTTGAGCAAAAATTCGATTTTGAGCAAAAATTCGATTTTGAACAAAAATTCAATTTTTGAGAAAAATTTCGATTTTTGAGAAAAAAATTCAATTTTTGAACAAAAATTCAATTTTGAGCAAAATTTCGAACAAAAATCAAAATTTCTCAAAAATTTGCTTAAAAATTGAATTCAATTTTTAAACAAATTTCGATTTTTGAGAAAAAAATTCAATTTTTGAACAAAAATCGAAATTTTTACTCAAAAATTTGTTTAAAAATTGAATTTAAACAAATTTCGATTTTTGAGAAAAAAATTCAATTTTGAGCAAAAATTCTTGAACAAAAATTTGATTTCCATGTTTTCCGGATTTTTTACATGAATTTCGACCGGACAATATTTTTTCTAAAAATTTCAAAAAATGACCTATATAGGGGTAATTTTATGCGGGGGAATCGATGGCGCGCATTATCGAAGCATGAAAATGCTCTCTTGACCCTGATTCAGGGAATGTTGTAGGTGTATTGAAGCGAAAATAAACTAAAATTCGGATTTTCGCCGGAAAACCGGCTGTCTAGGTGTTTTCTAGGCGGGGAATCGATTGCACGCATTTTCAAATCATTAAAAAAATTTTCCTGACACTTATTTAAGTGATTTTCGTCAGGAAACCTCTTTAGCGTGCATACCCCAAGGAAACGGAAATCGCTTAAATAAGTGTCAGGAAAATTTTTTGCGCGCAATCGATTCCCCGCCTAGAAAAACCTCTAGACAGCCGGTTTTCCGACAAAAATCTGAATTTTAGTTAATTTTCGCTTCAATGCACCTACCCCGTTCCCTGAAACAGGGTCAAGCAAGCATTTTCACGCTTCAAGAATATGCGCAATCGATTCCCCGCATAAAATTACCCCTATATGGGTCATTTTTTGAAAATTTTAGAAAAAAAATTTCCGGTCAAAAACCATGTAAAAAATTATGGAACAACCCAATAGCTTGTTTCACCAAAAGAGAAAAAAAGTCCGGGTAGCATAATGACTAGGACGCTGGACTTTCATATTATAGGTGCGGGTTCGATCCCGCCAAGGTCGAAATTCTTATTTTAGAGAATCATAAAAAGTGGTAAACGCAGACTCCGGAGTACTCCCCTTTAAAATTACATGAAAATTTTTTGTCTTTCATTAGTTTTTGAAAAAATCTTCCACGACGTAGGTCGCAGGTTCAATCCCCGCCGGGGTCGAATTGTTTTTGTATCATTTGATAAGTGTTATAGTTGGATGATTTGTGGTGCTGGGGGTTTTTCTATGCGGAGAACACGAATTTGACTTTATATAAAACAGTTCGACTCCGGGGGGGGGGATTGAACCTGCGACCTACGGCGTGGAAATTTTTTTTCAAAAACTAATAAAAGGTAAAAACTTCACGTAATTTTAAGGAGGGTTTGCGTTTACCACTTTTTATGATTCTCTAAAATAGGACTTTCGATCCTGGCGGGATCGAACCCGCATCGTATAACATGAAAGTCCAGTGTCCTAGCCATTATGCTATACCCGGACTTTTTTCTCTTTCGATGAAACAAACTATAAGTGTCTTTTTCAGTTATCTAGTGTTTTTTCAGTTAAATAGCTAGCGACGCGTTTAATTAAATTGCTATTAATGCCAAAAAAATTCGTGTGGCACTTCCGATTCATTGGGATTTATATAAGAGAGTGTCTTTGTAAATATTTGAAATACGTAGGACGTCATGGTTCCAGTTTTTAACAAGTTCATTTCAGAGAAAGTTACTAATCCCCAGTTATTGGTTCCGGTGAATAGTTTAAAAAAATGTTCTACGAGAAAAATCAGTTCACATTGGGAAGCCATTCAAAGGACCAAAAAACATGGGTGTTCCATAAAAAATGCACGTTTGTGATTTTTTCAAAATTTTTCCAATTGTTTCATTTTCACCAAAATAACCGTATTTCTATGCGAGAAATCGATTTCGGGCATTGCCGGGCCTTGAAAACACTTCTCTGACTATGTATTAGCCTATTTTCTCTTCAATACACACATCTTTTCCCTGAATCAGGGAAGCGTTTCGCAATCGATTTCTCACATAAAAATACCCCGAACGTTATTTTGATGAAAGTTAAAAACTTGACAAAAATCGCAAAAGTGCCCCTTTTTATGGTATATAACACAGTGGGGCAAAAAACGTGTCCAAAAAGGGGGTCAGTTGCCTACGCCACTGGACTCTGGGGTCAAATCGCATCCGTTTTCGATAATTTCTTTTTTACTTCTGTAGCGCTCATCACGGTGCATTCGAATCCGAGAAAAATAATTTCTGAAAGACACACAAGGTCTGTGAGACACAATGTGTTCAGAAAACAGGAATATTTGTGTTCCGAACCCAGAACACAAAATGAACTCTGAGTCGGAACACTGAAATACATTTTATGTTATGTGTTCGGAACACAAGAAAACAAACGGGCCGCATATTCTCTTTGGCCAAATAGCAAAAGGTTATCTGATAATTATAATAAAATCCTCATCGTGCTTTGAAATTAATCTAATTATAAGACATATAAAACCAATAAGGTCTTTTCACTAAGTTTTTGCTCTTTGAGAAGTTCGACAGAAAGCCAGACAAAAATTTTCTGAGTTCAGAACACTATAAGACATTTTGTGTCTAAGTGTTCGGAACACAAAAAAACAAATGGGCCTAAGACCGGGTATTTTCTTTGGCAGAAACATCAAAAGCTAGGTTAGTCTTTTCACTACTACTAAAAATTTCTTTGTTGTCTGACTTTCTGTCGAACTTATCAAAGAGCAAAAACTTAATGGAAAGACTTTTTGATTCGGATAAAAAAATTCTCCTTAGGCTCGTTTGTGTTCTTGTGTTCCGAACACAGAACTAATGATTCCGAACGTAGAATACAAATTGTGTTATAGTGTTCCAACTGGTAACACAATATGTGTTCCGAACACAAAGTATGTTCGGAAAACTTTGTGTTCTTAATCCATTTTTGACCCGTTTACGTGCCAAAAATTTCCCCCACCCTTGAATTATAAATACTGGCAAAAGATCGCATCAAAAAAGCTGTACTAAAGCCAGAGGTAAGGCTTCAAAAAGTTGGATGTAAAAATATCGACAACTTTTTTTATCATCACCCTGTAAACGTGTAATTAAACAAAAAGCACATTCTTTACGATGTTATTAAAAAAGCATTTGTAACAACAGTATTTTGACTAGGCTTTCAATAGAGATAATAAATTATTCATTTATCGCTAAAATTTATCGCCTTGGAAATAAGGTTTTTCTAAAATAGTCTTATTAATGCTTTTCAGAGAATTAAGATCGACATGAAATCACTCAAAAAATTTTTTTTAAATCACGGGGAAAATAAATGTCTTAATAGTGGCCTAAAATCATCTTTACGTGATTTTTAATTTTGAAGAGACACGGAGGTCCCAGGCGTTGGGATATTCGAGCCGGATCCCCGATTTATGAAAAATGACCATAACTTTTTTTCTGAAGATAAAAATTGACCACGATGGGTCACATTTCTACCTGAAATTTTATTTCATAACAACTTTCTAGAACATCTCAAAAAATGACGCATAAAAATACCCCTGAGTCATTTTGGAGGAAAAATTTTCGCCAAAAAATGACCAAATGATGGTTTTTTTGGAACACCCTGTAGATATACGAATTTTCTATACAAACAATTAAATTGGTAATCTTACTCAAAAATGACTCCATGACCATCTAAATGTCCAGACATCCAAATAACTTAAGTCAAATTCATCCGAGTGGGAATTTGACTACAAGCTCAAAACCCAAAAAGCTACCCAAATGAATTCCAATGGAGCACAAAACAAGCTAAGCTAATTAACGAAACAAATACGTTTCACTCTCTTTCCCGGTCATATCCGAAGACACTGCAAGAAGACCGACGCCGGTGGTGGAGTGCCGTGCTTTTCTTTTTTGCCATTTTCAACCTGCCCACGCCAGGCTCCATTCATCATTATGTCTAGTTAAAATTTTCATTTTACATTGATATGACTCAACAATAGAAGACGATGTCACGCAGAAAAAGATAGCCACAAAAAATCTCATTGTTGTCGTCCTTTCTCAAATTGCATTAATACGCCAGAAGAAACGATGTAAATTGATAAATGGCGTGTGCCATTCGCGTCAGGACCTGTGAAATTACATCCGTGTTACATAAAAGATATTGATAGAAAATTATGTTTTTTTCATTTTTAAAATATAAATACAGGATGGGCTTAAAGTTCCCGATCACTGTGAAATTTTATAAAACAATAACCAAACAACACAAATTATTCAAAATATCCACCCTTAGCTTCAATACATTTATTTAATCGTTTCGGCAAGTCATCGACAATCTTATTCAGCCGCTCCAGCGTGATTTCTTCACCCCAGGCCTTCACCAGAGTTCGCTTCAACGATTCTTGTGTGGTTTCGAACGAGCTTCCAGAATACTCCAACCATAGAAACATGCTTCTAGAATACTTCAACTGTCTTGTGTGACCTCGAACTGCCGCATCCAGAATGATCTATACCGAGTAATTGTTAATATATCGAAAATCTGGTCATTCCAATTTCAGTGCAGGCTCTTCGCTGGCCTCATTGTAGGCTCTGTTTATGTAAATATAAAATTTCAAAATGATCGGGAACTTTAGGAAGCTCACCCTGTAAAATGTCAATCCAGCGAAAAAAACTGTGATCTTTAGGTGTAGGTATTCCAAAAATGTTAAATCCGAGACAACTTCGTAAACCTATTTATTCTTTTTTTTATACGACACCCGTTATATAAGAAATACACTAATGTCACATGATAGCAAATCGTACAAGATACACACAACAAATTTGACAACTAATGGCAAGATTTAATAATTTTTCGGCAAAAAAGAGCTATTCCATCTTCCTGTGTGGGTCGTTTCTTCCACGCCGGTACATCATCCAATACAGCAGATTTGGCGTAAAAATCCGCATCAAAATGGCCAGTTTATGGACAAAAGGCGCCAGGATGAGTTCAGTTTTACGATCACTCAATCCTTCGACAATTGACTGCGCAACATGATCGGGGCTCATCCCAGCTTTTTGATTCGGGTCTTCTGTGCCCATTGGGCGACCATCCGGACCAAGTGCTCTTGCTCCCATACCAGTGTTGATATACCCGGCACTAACAGTGAGAATTTGAAGGTTGGGGCGATCTTCGCTTCGAAGACTGTCGAAATAAGCCTGAAATTGACCAAAATTTTAATTTTTTTCATCAAAATTTTTTATTTTCTGAGTGTTTTCAGCTTAAAAAGCAAGCATTTCTCAAAAAATTCGCCTGCGACGCTAGTTTTTTGCTTTAGTTCAAGGGTTTCACCAAAATTTTTCCAATTTTCAACAAAAAAGTCCCAATTTTGACATTTTTTCACCAAAAAGTTTCATTTTCTGAGCGTTTTCAGCTTAAAGACAAGCATTTCTCAAAAAAATTTTTTAATTTTTTTACGTGGATGCCCCCTATTGTGTAGTAGCTCCACAATTTCCAATGGTACTTCACTTCCCCAAGTATTGACTTACTTGCAAAGCATGTTTACTCGCATTATAAGCACTCCGATATGGCACGGCAATTTTCCCCTGCATGCTTCCAATAACCACAATTGCGCCATCGTCTGGAATGGCATCAATCAGATTCTTTGTCACAGCCACATGCCCGAAATAGTTCACGTCCATGAGTTGTTTGTGCACGGAGATTGGCGTGTCTATACAAGAGCCACGCACCGATTGCCCCGCGTTATTCACCAAAACATCAATGGTTCGGCCGTCAATGGATTGCTGGCGGAGATCGTCGAGTTGGGAAGCACTCGCACCATTCAGATCAGCTAAATCCAAGTAGCGGAACACTGGTTTATGAGGGTTCTTCCATCCATAAGACTTTCCGGCTTGTTCTAGCTCGTCACATAACGCTTCTAATTTATCCAAACTTCGAGCAGTTAAGATTAGTTTAGCACCCTAAAACAGAGCGTTAATTTTTTTTCAAAAATGCACTTCTATATAGGGTTTCTAGATTTACTTGAATTTAAGTAATCTATTGGGTTATTCAATAAGTATCGAGCATTAAAAAAATAGGCTCTATCTCATTTTATGAGATCAAAGTACTTTTTGCGTTCAATGAACTTTTATGCATATAAGTAAATTTATATGAGTCCATATAAATCTCTATGGGTTTAGGCCTAAGCCCATAGTCTGACTCTAAAGCCTAAGCCACAACCTAACCTTGAAACGCATAAAAAACATTGAACGCATAAAAATTCATATGATCTCATATAAATTTGATAAAAGTTCATTGGACGCAAAAAAGTATTTTGGAACATTAAGTGAGATAGAGCCAAAAAAAATACAAAATCGATAGTTTTCGATGAAATTTTGTTTCAGAATAGGACAACCGACATTCATGGTGCAAGTTAACTTTTTAAATAGAGCAAGTTTTCGTGTCAATAATAAATTTTTTTCAAAATACAAGAGTTTTAACAATCTTAAATAGTTGATATTTGGCTATAGAAGACGAAAATTTTGTCAAAAATCGTCTCTATAGTCAAATATCAACAATTTAAGATTGTATCTACGCTTGAAAACTCATTTTGAAACAAATTTGATTATTGACGACACGAAAACCTGCTCTATTCAAAAAGTTAACTGCACCATCCTATTTCTGAGTGTCAGTTAACCTATACTAAAAAAAATTCATCAAAAACGAGCAAAAAATGTCGATTTTGATGTATTTTTTAGCGCTCGATATTTATCGAACAACCCAATACCACAATTTGACCCTAAAAACAAGTGAAAATTTAGATCACTACTTAAATTTGCTCCTCGAAAACTTAAATTGGAAAATTTCATCTAGAAACATTGTTTCTATAGCTGTTCTGAGTCAGCCCAAAGTTTTTTGGGTGTCTCACTTTCCTGTTATTTTGACAACAGCTAGAAAAAATCCATAAGATGAATTTTTTCTTAGCTATTGTCATGAAAAATTTAGGCTCCATAACTCCCTCTGTGCCGTCCACTAAAAGAATTCAATAACTTGCCTTTTTATAAAATTCAAACGCTAAAGCACGACCAAGCCCTGAGCTCGCACCAGTAATTAGAACAGTTTTATCACGAAGCACCAATCTTTGTTGATGATGCGGCCCGGGAATAAGACGACATAAAACTTTGTACACACTATAAATACCCAACGGCACGACTACATATGGTAGATATGGCTGAATTTGACTAGAATAATTATGTATAAAATCTGTTGCTCGGTCCATCGGTTCCTAAAAATATTAAGACCTTTAGTTCACGACAGACCAAAGTTTGCAAAAAAGTGAGATACACAGCTTGAAAAAAAACGTAAATAATACTAATTAAAACCGCATAAAATCAAGGGGTTGTTATATAGAAATTTTGAGGAGAGTTCTATACAGGTTTGACTGTAACTGAAAAAATATGAAAATTGGATATATCCTGGTCTGGGAGGCATTTTCAAGGTTTTTCAATGCGCGCAATCGATTTCTCGCATAAAAATAACAATGAGTCATACTGGAGAGAAAAATTTTTGCTAAAAAATGACGGTTTTTTGTGGAACACCCTGTATTGACAACACAAGAAAGCGTTTTATCAAGCTTTTTTGGGTGTCTCACTTTTTTTGCAAACTTTGTCCCGCCGTGAGTTTATTGGTTATTTAGAAAAAATGCATTTGCAGAAAGTAAAATAAAACCAATCAGATGAATGAATAATTTTATCGTCAAAAGATTATCGCTTCAAAATTGAGTCTTTTTGGAGAAAATAAAATTATATAAGATGGATAAAATGTAGAGTGGCAAGATTTTCAAAAGACGAATCCATCCACTGGAGCCCTTTGCTGATCTCCCGAAATACGAAAAAAAGAAGTCGGAACCCCCGAAGTAGGAAGTTTTACTTCTGATCAAGTTCCAACTTCCAGTTCGGACTTCGAGAGGTCAGTAATTGCGCCCTGATTGATTTTTTTTTGTCAACATGGCATTATTTTTTTTACTTTAAAAGGAAAATGGAAAAACTATGGAAAGTTAAATTTTTTTATGTATAAATTTTTGATTAGAGGACACACGAACCCTTTTTTTAACACACAAAGCCTTTGGAAATATGGGATAACCGTAAAAAAAGTTTCCCTTTCATTAATTTTCTTCATAACAGAAATAAATTTTTCACAAAAAGTGATGTTCTACAAAATTGTTCTTGAGATCACGACGAACAATTTTGTAGAACATCACATTTTGTGAAAAAACTATTTCTGTTAGGGTGCGTTCAAGCATGTCAAAAAAGTTGTCAAAATGTTGTCGAAAAGTTGTCAAAAAAATTTTCAAGTAATTTGTTTGATTTTGACAACATTTTGACAACTTTTTTGATAACTTTTCGACAACATTTTGACAACTTTTTAACAACTTTTGACAACTTTTTTGACATGCTTGAACGCACCCTTATGAAGAAAATCCTTATGAAAATTAATGAAAGGGGAAACTTTTTCCCAGTCACCCTGTAAAACTTGTTTGGACGCTCTAAAATAATCGAGCGTACTAAAATTTCGATAAACTCCTAAATTTAGTTTAAAAAGTATAACAATTTATAAAGCATAATGATCTAGACTGTTAGGTCATATAATAAAACATGATAACAACAATAAACTACAAAGATTGTAGTTTGTACAGGGTGATTAAAGAGAATTTTGCGATTTTTTCAAAAAATTTCAAGTTTTTTAATTTTCACCAAAATAACCCTATAGGAGGTTTTTCTATGCGATGAATCGATTGCGCGCATTGCCGAACCTTGAAAACGCTTCCCTGATTCAGGGAATAGGCATGTGTATTGAAGCGAAAATAGGCTAATTCTGGGGCAAGAAAGCGTTTTTAAGATTCGGGCATGCGCGCAATCGATTCCCCACCTAGAAAACTCCCCAGATCGTCGGCTGTCCGTATAAAATTCGAATTTAGTCCAATTTCGCTTCAATACACGTCTCTTCCCTGAATCAGGGAAGCGTTTTCAGGATTTGAAAATTCGCTCAATCGATTTCTCGCACAGAAAAACGCCCTAGAACATGTTTATGGCCGATTTTATATTATGTTTGGGGGTGTCAAAACTTTTTGCACACTTTCGATAGTCGTGATCTTGATAAATCCGTATATGTGTATCAAAATTTTTTTCACTTTTTGAAATCCTCGTTTAGAATACCAATATGTAATAAAATACAAACTTTTATTTTCACAACTATTATTTTCTAACAAGGTGCAGAGTAGGAAATCAAGGTATGATTTAAAGGGGGTAAACTTTGCAGCAGCATCTCCTAAAAATTGTTTTGGAATTTTTGCAAAAATGACTTTTATAGGGGTAATTTTATGCGAAAAATCGATTGCGTTCATTCTCGAAGTTTAAAAATACTTCCCTGATTCTGATTCAGGGAAATAAGAGTGTGTATATGAAAATTCGCTTCAATACACACTCTTATTTCCCTGAATCAGGGTTAGGGAATCATTTTCAAGCTTCGGGAATGCGCGCAATTGATTTTTCGCACAAAATTACCCCTAGAAAAATCATTTTTTGCAAAAATTCCAAAAATTTTTTCTCGGAGATGCTGCTGCAAAGTTTACTTCCTTTAGTTGTTATAAAGGTGAACAAAAATTTTAAGATGGAGGGCTTTGACGACTTCACGTTGATTACCCAACTTACTAGAAGAGAAATCATCCACGTTTTGGAATCCATTCATGGGACTAAAGAATTGATTGTCGAAGCGGACCTGATGAGGCCGTTGGATAAAATCGCATCAATGTCCTTGCTGCAGCAACACAATTGCCTACGTGTTCAACAACTCCATATGGATCGAGCGGTATTCTGGGATGAGTCAATAGATAGCAGGGTCTTCCTCATACGGCCCACAATCGCCGTCATTCGAAAAGTATGTGAAGTGATTAAAGCAGATCCTCATCGAGCCTATTCGCTAGTCTTTGACCGTCGTTCCAACTTGTGTGAATTGGAGTTGGAGCGTAATGGAGTTTTTGGTCTCGTCGAAAGCTATGAATTGAATCTCTCGTTAATTCCGTTGGAGTCTGATCTCTTTTCCCTGGAATTGCCACAGTCGTCGACAAAATTGCATAATGGCGAAACTTATACCATGGCAAAGTGTTTATGGCAGCTTCAATCACTCTATGGTCTAATTCCAACGGTTTATGGAATCGGCCCATTAAGTCAAGAAGTGGAGTTTCATTTGAAAACTATTTCAGCTGAGTTGGGAGAACCTCCAGCGACTGCAGATCAGCCAATTAGGTATGTAGATTTCTGATTGGTGAGAAAGGCATCATTCGGAGATCATCTATTGTTAATGCAACTTTATTTAAGCCAAAACATAATGATGTTATTTGCTGTTCTGGTATCACCCCCTGGGGTTACCCCATGGTCAAAAATCGAAAATTTTTTTGACATATTTAGGGGTAATTTTATACGAAAAATTGATTGCGCGCATTCTCGAAGCGTAAAACCCTTGTTTGACCCTTAAAAATTGAGAAATATGTATTTTTAAATGTGAAAATATAGTTAAAAATACATATTTTTCAATTTTTAAGGGTCAAACCAAGGTTTTCACGCTTCGGGAATGCGAGCAATCGATTTTTCGCATAAAATTACCCCTAAATATGTCATTTTTAAACAATTTTAGAAGAAAATTTCGATTTTTGACCCTGGGGTGTGACTCCCTGATTCACAATAGCTCCCATCATTCTTTAATTACACAAAGTCAACCAAATTATTTTCAGTCACGTCTTTCTATTTGATCGTCACATGGATATTATTTCGGCCTTATTAACGGGTTTAACCTATGAATCTATGCTGAATGATGTTTTCAGCTATTCATGTGGCAAAATTATTTTCGGTGATATTGTTGAGAACAAGCTGAAACAAAAAATGTCCGGTAGAGCCGTGTCTCTCAATAACTCTGATGCTATTTTCTCGGCTGTGCGTAACAAACATATGACTGAAGTCTTTCCATTTCTCAGCGCCAAAGCTAAAACTCTACAAACTGGTTTTGATAAAGCTTCGGGTAGGCACAAGCACAGGTGATGCATCGAAATCGAAATTTCGACGCATCACTACTACCTAGCACCCTCCTTCACTAGCTAAAAAATAATTTCTAGGCCTAAACAAAGTGGAAGAAGTAAAAGATTTTGTGACGAATGAGCTGAAAAGCTTGAAACAGACCCATCGCCTCCTTGAACTGCACATCTGTGCCTGTGAAGTTGTTCTTGATGTTAACAAAGGTGCAAATGAACGCCTCACTCTAGAACACGGCATCATTCAACGAAGTGCTGACGCGAATGATATCATGAACTATTTGGAAATTTGCATATGTCGCCAGCAAAATCCCTGGCAAGTTCTTCAATTAGCATGTCTTTGGTCAATTTGTGAAAACGGTCTCAGTACGAAGCATTACAATCACTTCAGATCACTCTTTCTACAAGCGTATGGCTATGACTATCTTCCCGCGCTCTATCAACTGTCACTAGAGAATCTTCTAGTGGAAAAACCAGTTGCCACACTGCCTATTAGAAGCCATTCTACATCTCCATCACGCTACCCGCCATTTTCTCAATCGAGCAAAGCATTGAGTCTCATTCCCGAGCAGAACGAGAAGAGTAAATTTGATTCAAATACATCGACACAGATGAGCTATGTGTTCTCGGAAGCCTATACGCCATTAGTCTGCCAGATTCTTGCAAATGTCGTGAATGAAGGATGGAATACGGCAAAATTGCAGAAAGCACTTGGTCAGCATATCTTTTGTACCAATCCGACGAAGCCCGATAATCGGATAAGGAAGGCTATACTGATTTGTTTCGTTGGTGGAGTCACTTTTGCCGAAGTAATTTTTGTATAAAAAAACCTTTTTTGGAATACTTTTGGTCCCTACTATACGTATGAATAGACCTAAAAGTTTTAACATATCCCAATTTTTATACGAGAAAATTTTTTCAATATTTTAGATTGCCGCAATCCGTTTATTCGCTCAAAACAACAACTTTCGTATTATCATAATCGCTACTCATATCATACAAAGAGAAGAGTTTTTGAAAAGTTTCACCCAAATCATATAATCTTTTAATCTATTTGTTGATCGCCTGTGATGTTATTTTTGTTTGTACAAAAATTTTTGTAAAATAAATATATTGATTGATTGTGAAATGTTTGATATTGATCAATGACCATTGCTGCTTTATGCATTCGCTTGTGCAAATTTTTTTTTTGCCACGAAACTTTTTATTGAATCAGGCAATGTGTACATTGAAACGAAAAGAAACGTGGATCCTTATATAGCTTTTTTGATGCATCCCTGCATGGTCGTATGGTGGGAAAATCAGGATTAGTTAGTACTGTAGTAGTTAGTAGTAGTAATAGTGTAGTCTGTAGTAGTAGTGTAGTCTGTAGTAATAATAGTAATCTGTAGTAGTAGCAGTCTGTAGTAGTAGTATAGTCTGCAGTAGTAGTAGTGTAGTCTGTATAGTAGTAGTAGTGTAGTACGTAGTAGCAGTGTATAGGGGGGGGGCCAAAAGAAACGGGACTTTGTACCAAAAGTAATGGGATTTTTGTCCAAAAGTAACAGGATTTTGGTCCCAAAGTAACGGAATTTTGGTCCAAAACTAACGGGATTTTGGTCCAAAAATAACGAGATTTTTGTACAAAAGTAACGGGACTATGTTTGAATTTTTATATTGCATAGATTTCCATATACTAAATGCGATTACTTTCAAAATAGATACTTATATCGATGTGTAAATCCATGCAATTTAAAAATTCAAACATAGTCCCGTTACTTTTGAACCAAAATCCCGTTACTTTTGTACAAAAATCCCGTTATTTTTGGACAAAAATCCCGTTACTTTGGGACCAAAATCTCGTTACTTTTGTACAAAAATCCCGTTATTTTTGGACAAAAATCCCGTTACTTTTGGTCCAAAGTCCCGTTTCTTTTGGCCCCCCTCCCTATAGTCTGTAGTAATAATAGTAGTCTGTTGTAGTAGTAGTGTAGTCTGCGGCTAAATTCCAGAATATGTCACCTATGAGCTTTTGAATCGAAACATAGTTCATTTTGCAGATCTCGATGAGACCTGTCAGGGTACACTATCAAAACCATTGGGAGAAATTCCTGTGTGGTTTTATGCCAGTTCTAAGTTATAGTACTCATACCCCTATTTGGGAGGTATGTCCTTTCAAAATCGGCTATCTTTTTATAGGAAAAGCTTCAGTCGAAAATTTTGGTGTAGGAAGTTTCCTTGCATCAAGCCGTAACTTATGAGGATTTACGACTTAATTCTTTTTTTAATATCTAGAGCGAAGCCTCCTCTACTATAATATGTGTTTTCACATTGATCAACTCTCTTTTAGAAAATTTTCTAAGCCTGTTATGACACGCCTACACCCTATAGGTAAACTTCAACGTTGTATAACTTTTTATAGTTAAATGAAAATCGATCGGGACTTTTTTATTCACTTTCTCATATTGTGGTAGAGGAGGATTTGCTCTAGATATTAAAAAAAGAATTAAGTCGTAAATCCTCAATTCTGATGAGTTAGAGTAGCAAAAAAACACAAGTTTATACCCCAAAATAGGCTTAATTTTGTCATTTTTACATAAAAATTTTTAAGTAGTAAAGTGGTGAATCAAAATGGCATTGATTTTTTAAAGATGCTCCATCATGCGAGGAATCTTTCTATAACAAATTTATTTGCAATACATTTTCCTGTAAAAAGTTAGCCGCTCTCAAAGATACATACCTCAAACCCCTCTCCCCATAAAAAGCATATCTTGAAAAAATCGTACAACTCCATTGAAATTCGTGCCAAATTTTTTTCTTGCTTTATAACATTCCTTTACATTAGATCTCCAAAATAAAATCATTTTGGAAAAAAATCCAAGCGATGGCCACGAACTGCACTTTAGCCAAAAAGTTATACAACTTTGAAGCTGGCTTGCGGAAGCAAGTAGTTCATAAATAGCCTAAGAAAACATTTCTAAACGAGATTTCACCACCATGAAAACACATATTCTGGTAGATGAGACTTTGCTCTAGCTAATAAAAAAAGAATTAGGTCTTAAACCCTCAAGGCTGGGGAGCTAGAGTCGAAACAAAACAAGTTTTTAACCAAAAATGGGCAATTTGTATAAATTTTTTCTAAGTATCTAAATCAAAATTCCTGTTATATCTTTTGCTTCGTAAGTTACGGCTTGATGCAAAGAAACTTCCTACACCAAAATTTTCGACTGAAGCTTTTCCTATAAAAAGATAGCCGAAAGGGCATACCTCCCAAATAGGGGTATGAGTACTATAACTTAGAACTGGCATAAAACCACACAGGAATTTCTCCCAATGGTTTTGATAGTGTACCTTGACAGGTCTCATCGAGATCTGCAAAATGAACTATTTTTCGATTCAAAAGCTCATAGGTGACATATTCTGAAATTTAGCCTAGTCTGCAGTAGTAGTAGTCTGTAGTAGTAGTGTAGTACGTAGTAGTAGTGTAGTCTGTAGTAATAATAGTAGTCTGTAGTAGTTAGTACTAATCCTGATTTTCCCCCCATACGATCACGCAGGGATGCATCAAAACAGCTATATAAGGATCCACGTTTCTTTTCGTTTCAATGTACACGTTGCCTGATTCAATAAAAAGTTCCATGGTAGCCAAGAAAAGGGGGCATAAACCAAAAGTAATAACTGTGGTATGTGTCGGAGAAAAGGAAGATGTTGTGCTTAATCATTCACGAGTCAGAATGATGAATTATGTTCCTGAAATTTATATGATAAGAGCTTCTGATGAGGAATTTAGTGCCGAATTGGTATCTGATCTCCCAAGAATCATTGTCAAAATAAGATCCATGTCGGTAATAGCATTGCTCTAGAATTCGTTGCTCTAGAGCTAATATAAAAAATTTTGAAGCAAGTTGGTTGCCGCCATTTAACGTGGACTCGGCAAACAATTTTTATTTTCTTTCCGAAACTACCCATTTAGGGGTAATTTATGTGAAAAATCGATTGCGCACACTACCCGCAACCTGAAAGCCGCAGAAAAATGGTGAAAATTCGATTTTCTCGAGAAATGAACAAATATCCCCCTATGTATCCCTGCGTGGTCGTTTTTGGCGGGAAAATTAAAAGGACTTTTACTTGTAGATATATAACAACAAAATAATCTTTTATTTTTTAATTTTATATAAAAATAATGCCAAAACAATTTTTTTAGTTTATAAATATTATATGGTTATATAAGTTTTTTATTTTTGATGAAGAAAGAACCAAAATGGTGAGAGAGACGCGTAAAATAGATAGATGAAAATAATAATAGAAACAAATGATTATGACCGGAAAGATGTTGTTGATTTAGGTGGCTTGTGTTCCCTTGGCTTGACGGAGCACAGCCGCTGCTTCTTGAACCTTATTCGCGAGGAGGTCTTCACTTTCCAAGATCATCAACAACTCCGTGTTGTCCATTTCGAGCATCATTCCGGTGATTTTACCAACGTCGCCATCTTTGCAAATTCGTGAGATGAGTGGGAAGAGACGTTCGCCAAGCATTTGTTTTTGCTCCTAAAATTGTTTTTTAGGTCAAAGGTTTTTAGCAAAAATCGATTTTTCAAGGAAATTGTGACCCACTAGGGAGTTGCAGCTAACAACTGCTACAGACTACAATCCTGAGCTACTTAGATAAGGATGTAGCCCAGGTCACACTATGTAGTAAAAAATTTTCAAAAATTTTTTTGAATATATACCTGTGGTGGTGCTTGAGCCAAGATATGCGAGTCGAGCCGCTCTCCATGCTGGCTAACCATAGCAGGGTGTCCTTGCATTTGAGGATGTTGAACAACGGGACGAGGCTGTTGTGCTGCCGCAGCATATGGATAGACCATCTGGGGTTTGCCTTGTTGCATCTGTTGACGGATATTGCCTTGTCCCATACCGCCTGGCATACGCTGGGAGCGGATTCCTTGTCCACCATATTGTTGTGGGCGCATTCCTGCGTTGGCACCCGGACGAGGGCCACGCATTTGGTTGAATTGCCCACCTTGCATCATGTATCCAGCTTGCATTGGAGGGAAGCCGGCGGTGTTGATGGTGTTCCACCGCGGCGCCGCACCTCGCATTTGACCTCCCGGGATGGTAGTCGGCATCATTCGGTTTTGAAGGGCCGATGAGACGAAAAAGCCGCCATTTGCTGCCGGAGCATACATCGCACCGGGGAGGCCGGCTGGATTTTGCATACGCATAGCAGCGAGACGTTGCATGTATTGCGAGGCGAGTTGAGCCTTTCGGTCTTCCTTGCGTTGGGCCAATGCGACGTAGAGTGGTTTTGAGCAGACCATTTTGTTGTTCATTTCGACAACGGCTTTGGTAGCATCGTCGGGTTTCTCGAAGCAGACGAAGCCGAAGCCTTTTGAGCGTCCGTTTTCGTCACACATCACCTAAAAATGTAATTTTTCTATGTTTTAGATTAAGTTTAAGTCTAAGCCTAAGCCTAGGCTTAAGTCTTAGTCTAAGCCTAAGCCTAAGCTTAAGCCTAAGCCTAAGCCTTAGTCTAAGCCTAAGCTTAAAAAAACTGAGTTTTTGAGCGAAAAACAAAATTACCTTAGCACTAGTGATCTTGCCATAACTTTCAAAGTTTTGACGAAGCATCTCATCATCAACAGAATCGTCCAAATTCTTCACATACAAGTTGACTCCTTGGTATTTCTGCATGCGCTCAGCCTTCTGCGCCTCATATTTCCTCTTGAGTTCGGCCTGGCGTTCACTCTTTTTCTGCGCACGGCACACGGTCATCCTGCGGTCGCTGCCGGGAATTTCATAGCCATTCATTTCGGTGACTGCAACCTCGGCTTCTTCTGGTTTTTCGAACGCAACGAAGCCGAATCCCTTTGATTTGCCTTCAGCATCGGTCATGACGGTGCAGCTGGTGATGCTACCGTATTTGGAGAAGAGCTCTTGCAATTTGTCTTGGTCCAATTCTTCGCCAAAGTTCTTGACGTAGACATTTGTGAAGCGACGTCCACCCTCGCCGAGCTCACGAATGCGCGCTGCACGTGGTTGGAATTTTCCGACAAAGACCTTCTTTCCGTCCAAAAGCATGCCATTGACTTTTTCGATAGCCAATTGAGCTGATTCTTCGGTTTCGAAGTGGATGAAGCCATAGCCGCGGCTGTTGCCTTCTTCGTCGTTAGCAATCTAAAAAAAGATAAAGTTCGTTTCCGCTGACAATGGGAAAAAGTCCGGGGCGATGGCCAAATGGTCCAAGGTTCCGCTTATCCGATCTGGCAAGTTAAGCAACGTTGGGCCCGCAGGTTCGATCCCACTAGGGTAAAATTTTGATTTTCAAAAAAATTTCTTTTACAAACAATGGAGCAAAAATTTTTTGCTCCAAAAGAATTTTTTGAACATCAACAGTTTTACCCTAGTGAGATCGAACCTGCGGGCCCAACGTTGCTTAACTTGCCAGATCGGATGGGCGGCGGCTTAACCATTTGACCACCGCCCCGGATTTAAGGTTTTTTCTTATGCCTAACTGGAAATTTTTTCTAGTATTTTTATTTCTTTCTTACTACTCACCTTGCAGCTAAGAATGCTTCCAAATAATGAGAAGGTATCATACATAGATTTGGTGTCAATACGCTTATCCAAGTTTTTAATAAAGATGTTTCCTGCTCCCGAGCGTCGAAGGGATGGATCACGCTGGGACCACATGATGCGAATCGGCTTGTTCAAAATTGGATCGAAATTCATGGTGTCTAAGGCGCGCTCGGCTAAAAATTTTTTTATAATTTTATAATCTTTTAAAGGAATCTAAGCTTACCATCAGCTGGCTGTTGAAAATTAACATAGGCATAACCAAGCGAACGACGTGTGATCGCATCTCGGCACACACGAATGGATAGAACTGGACCGGCGGTGCTGAACTTTTCAAACAACATAGCCTCAGTAACATCAAAGTGTAAGTCACCAACGTATAGAGATGCCATGGGGTATGATGGCGCCATGACATTGCCTGGCGCAGTTGCAGCATTACCAGTGGACTGTGCTACGGCCGGTGCGTTAGCAACAGGAGTGGTCAGTGGTGCGGTGGCGATGGTTGTCGACATTTTTATGAAGTTTTTTGATTAAATTTATCTAAAAAGTAAGATGGTATAAGTGTGTAATTTGTTGAAAAATTTCAGCTGTTTTCTGGGGGGAGAGGGGGGTTTTCCATAGGGTTAGATATTTTTGCACATCCCCCATGTGCAACAATTTAGTGCAAAATTCCTCCGGCGTAGACTCGAACGAAAGGTTTGAAAAGATACAAATGAAACGATCGAATAAAATGATACGAATGAAACGACATAATGGATCGAAACAAAATTCAGGGTTTTCGTGTCAATATTCAGGCAAATTCAAATTCGTTTCCGGATGCCGTCTGGAAATGAAATCGTTTCATTCGTATCGTTTTATTCGATCGTTTCATTTATATTCGTCTCATGATGGACGAATACAAATGTCCGAAAATGAGTCTGAATTTTCCTGAATATTGACACGAAAACCCTGAATTTGATTTCGTTCCATTATGTCGTTTCATTCGTATCGTTCCATTAGAGCATGTACCATTGTTTCGTTCCGAAGAAAACATGGATGGGGGAATTGGCATAGGCTCTAATGGAACGATAATATGAAACGACTTAATGGAGCGAACCAAATTCAGGTTTTTCGTGTCAATATTTAGGCAAATTCAAACCCGAATTGTTTTGATTCTTGTAAATCAGTTTCAGGCAAATCGCTTCATTCGTATCGTTTGAAAAAGGCACGAATGAAACGATCGAACGAAAGGTTTGAAAAGATACGAACTGATTTACTAGAATCAAAACAATTCGGGTTTGAATTTGCCCAAATATTAACACGAAAACCCTGATTCCGTTCCACTATGTCGTTCCATTCGTATCGTTCATTCATATCTTTTCAAACCTTTCGTTTCATTCGAGTCTATGCCGAAACGATGAGCTGTTCAAGTCGATGCCGAAACAATGATCTGTTTGCCAAAAACACGAAATGCAAAAAAAACTTTACGATTTTTTTCCTTCTCTTATTGATTTAACAAAGCTTTTTTTCAATGTGTTCGAAATAAAAAGATAAGAACGAAAAAAAACAACTTACTCAATAACAAATGAATAAAAAAGAATAGACTAATATAGATAGCGAATTGGGTTTTTTAAAATTTTTTCGATTTTTTTACAATTTTATAAAAATTTTGTCGGGGTTTTTTTTAATTTTATGAAATTTTTTTAGGAAAAGCGAAAATAAGGTGACTCTAAAAAGAGGGAGTCACGTTACTTTGTCCGAGACGGAACAAAACAATGAGCTGATAGGCCAAAAACACGAAAGCAGGGTCTATTTCGAAACGATTATCGTATGATTGGAGTTCAGCCGCGAAGAGAGATCGTTGCATTTATCGAGCGCATTCAAATAGGAAAGAAAGGAAAGCCCAGCGCTATGAGAGGATCTAACAGAGAAAGAAAGTGAAAGAGCATTGTGCCACAAAGCCAATACATCGGGGCAGTGTTGGACAATGGTGAAAGAGTGTGAAGAGAAGTGGAAAAGTGGAACTCGACTTTTCATTGATTCCCATGTAAGACTTTTTTCTCTCTCATTTTTTCTGATGTTCAATATTCGTGACAGTAGAAGAATAGCGCGAAATTGAAGTTGTTTCGAATTTCTTACAAATGTTCTCGAAGTTCGGGAATCGTCCGGAAATCCGGACTCATTTTTCCAGAAGATGCTCGGAAATGAGTAAAATTGGCTTGAGTATCGACACGAAAACCCTGAATTTAAAATTTTTAAAATAAATCATTAAACATTCAAAATCTTGACAATTTGGGAAAAAATTTTCATCGAACTCGCCGAGATGAACAAAATGACACCAAAATTATTGAAATTTGAACATGTTTTGGGTTATTGAAACGAAAACCCTGATTCATGTTTTCGTTTCAATAACCCAAAATAATGTTCAAATTGGATAATTTTGGTGTCATTTTATTCGTCTCGGTGAGTTATACAAAAAAATATATTCGTATGACAATTTTGTTCACAAGATTTTGAATTTATTATGATTTATTTTGAGTTCGAATTCAGGGTTTTCGTGTTAATATTCAGATCAATTCGACTCGTTTCCGGACGTTCTTATAAAAAGTGTGTACGATTTTTGCTATTTATTTAGCTTGACCTTGAAAATTTGGCATCCGTCCAAATTTTTCAGATTTCGAAACTCTCATGTTTATATCTTGTCGCTTTTAGCGCATTAGAAAGGCGCTTTTCTTTTGTGAAGAACAATCTAAGCCCATAAGACGAAAGACTTGTTACATTTTCTTTTCTTATAGATGACGTGTATTAAAACAATCTACAGGGTGTATAAAAAAATAGGAAAATTTTTCAATTTTCGCTTCAATATACATACTCCGATTCCCTGATTCAGGAAAGCGACAACAGACTCCAGGGTGTATAAAAAAACCGAAATTTGGGCGATTTTTTCATGTTTTTTCGACCCGAAAATTTTTTTCAAACATGACCCTATTAGGGGTAATTTTATGCGGGGAATCGATTGGGCGCATCGCAAGACTTGAAAATGCTTCCCTGACCCTGATTCAGGGAAATTAGGTATGTTCGATTTTCGCTTCAATACACACTCTTATTTCCCTGAATCAGGGTCAAGGAAGCATTTTCAAGATTCAGGAATGCGAGCAATCGATTCCTCGCATAAAAATAGCCCGAATAGGTCATTTTTGAAAAAAATTTCGGGTAAAAAAAACATGAAAAAGTCGAAAAAATTCGTCAAAAGTCGAATTTTTCGATTATTGACGAATTTTCGAATTTTTCAATCGATTGCGCGCATTCCCGAAGCTTGAAAACGCTTCCCTGGCCCTGAATTCAAGAAAAATTGATGTATTATAGCAAAAATTAATAATCGCTTCAATACACACACCCCTATTCCCTGATTCAGGGTCAGGGAAGCGTTGGAAATGAGCGCAATCGATTTTTCCCTGCATAAAATTAGCCCCAATAGGGGTCATTTGGAAAAAAATTTCGGATCGAAAAAACATGAAAAATCGCCAAAATTCCGGTTTTTTTCGATACATCCTGTAAAATAGCTCTAAAAAATTTTCTTCAAATTTTAGTAGATGGGTAGTGCTGATAGCAGTGTCAACACTACGAACGTTAACTCAAACGAGGCCAGTTCAAGCAACAAACTGGAGGAACCACGGGTAGCGCCGGATCGGCAAAATTTTGAGACCCACCTATGGCGCTTAAACCACAACATAACTAAACTTTACAATGAGGTATATCTCAGCTGCTTTTCTTTAAAACAAAATTTGGAGCTACTAAACAATAAGGGGGCTCTATCCACGTGAAAAAATTTTCAAAATTTTTTCTGGAAATAACCCCCTCCTAGAGGTAAAAGCATGCGGAAAATCCGAATTTGACATTTTCAAAACTTCCCTGATTCAAGGAAGGCCTGTGTATTGAAGCGAAAAGTCGCAAAAATGCGATTTTTCAGCTTTTCGCTTCAATACACAGGTCTTCCCTGAATCAGGGAAGCATTTTTTCGCTTCGAAAATATCAAATTCGGATTCCCCGCATGTTTTTACACCTAGAGGGTCATTTCCAGAAAAATTTTTCATGTGGGTGCCCCCCCCCCTATTGTGCAATAGAATAGATTTTTCTTTAGTTGAAACACTATTGGACGGAACAACGGCGCACGGAATTCAGTGAATTGAAACAAGAAGAAGGTCGGCTAAAAAAGAGCTACTCCGAGTTTGGTGTCGAAGAGAAATCTGTTAATCAATCACTTAGGACTTTGCAGGAACAGCACCAGCTCAAGGTTTGCTCATCTACAGGGTGGGCCAACAAAGTGGCTTTTTTTATTTTTTGGGAGCCGGAAATTTATTTTTCTAAAAATGAGCCCTCTATGGGTAATTTTATGCGGGGAATCAATTGCGCGCATTTCCGAACCTAAAAAACACTTCCCTGAACCTGATTCAGGGAAGAATTAGTTTTGAAGCGAAACTGGTATATGTGAAAATTGTCATTTTCCGTAGCAGGGAATCGTTTTTATGCAAACGTGTGCGATCGATTTCTTACATAAAAGTTCCTATACTTTTTCGCTTCAAAACCAATTTTTCCCTGAATCAGGGTGAGGGAAGCTATTTTGGATTTTTTCTAAAAATCATTTTCCTAGGATAATTTTATGCCGAGAATCGATTGCGCGCATTTTTGAAGCATGAAAAATTTTATATGACCCTGATTCAGGTAATTTCCTCTTCAATACATTACAACTATTCAAATTTCAACAAATTATATCAAAATAAAAAGTGGGCGGGGAACTTTATAAACAAATTATTTTTGCTCGAATTTTTAGCAACGAGAAATACATGACCTCGAAAATGACCTAGCCTATAAAGACCTCAAAACCGCTCAAGCTAAACTGAGTAGGCTGGAGGGTCATTATAAACGACAGAACTTTTCCAACATGCGCGAAGAACAGGCGGTCGTCAGCGAAATCGACAAACTCAAACGGAACATCACGAAATTGGCCAAATATATGCCCTTGATAGACGAGAGGAAACGTTTGGAAGAATCAATGAAAAGTGCACGGCAATCTCTCAGGGTATGAAATTTTGAAATCTTTCTCCTGGGGAGATGACATCAACAGGATTCCAAAGACTGATACTTTTTTGAAGTAATTTTATGGAAAAATATTTTCTAAAGGCTTAAGCTTAAGCCTAAACCCAAGCCTAGGCTTAGGCTTAACTTTAGACTTAAGCCTAGACCTGAGCCCAAGTTTAGGCCTAAGGTTAAGCCTAAGTCTAGGCTTAACCTTAAGTCTTTAGAGGATATTTTTCCATAAAATTACTTCAAAAAAGGTGATCAAATCACATCCTTTTTAGGACATTAGGTCAAAAATGAGAGAAAAACGCGACAAGATGTTCGAAGGGAGAGCCAGGATGAAGAAATTACAACAGCCTTATATGAAAATACGCTCGCATATAAATGAGCTAAAAGCCGAACGACGTGCATTGATTGATGAATATGAGCACGAGAGAAAAAGTTTTGCTGGCTGGGTGAAAGATAATGTAATGTAAATTTCTGTATTAAATTTTACATTGCATTTTTAGAAATTCGACAAGGCAATTTCGACCTTTCCCACAGCCATGCTACAAGAAAATAGTAATTTTGGAGCTCTTCCCCTGGGGAGATGCAATCAACAGGATTCTAAAAACTGATACTTGTTTGAAGTAATTTGTTGGGGAAATATTCTCTAAAGGCTTAAAAGCCTAATCCTAGGCTTAGGCTTAACCTTAGGCCTAGGCTTAAGTCTAGGCTTAGGCTTAAACCTAGACTTAAGCCTAAGCCTAGGCTTAGGCTTAAGCCTTTAGAGGATATTTTTCCATAAAATTACTTCAAAAAAGTATCAGTTTTTAGAATCCCTGTAGATTGGTTAAGCCTAGGCTTAACCTTAGACTTAAGCTTATGCCTAAACCTAAGCCTAAGATTAAGCCTAGGCTTAAGCTTAAGTTAAGCCTAAGCCTTTAGAGGATATTTTACCATAAAATTACTTCAAAAAAGTATCATTTTTCCTGTTGATTGCATCTCTTCAGGGGAAGAGCTCCGTAATTTTAATCTAGAAACAATTTTGTTTACACCCAAATCTGTTTAGTTTGCGATGATCTGGAACCGTTCCATGAAAAGAAGCGGACTTGTAATCGCCTCATTCAATACCTCAATCGATTAATCTCCGCGTGTGATGACGACCATGCTGCTGGTGGAACTGTCGACGATGTTCTTCCACCCACGGGTGGCGATACCTCTGATTCAGCTGATGAATTCCCCAAGGCTTTCGAAAAGTTGTCCATCAAACTGCCACCCGGAAATCCCAAGACGAAAAAGCGTGTAAATATTCGAAAGGGTGCTAAAAAGCAAAACATGCCCATCACTCACGGTATTGACTACATCAAGCTATTTGGTGATTTGGACTTGCTCCCACCGAAGACATACGGCGAGGCCGAAGGTGTACTAGTAGAAGTGAAGAAGATCCTGACCTTCTATGAAGAGCAGACAAGCATCGAAGCGGAGAATGACTATGAACTCTGTATTAGTCCCATACCTTCGATAATTTCTATTAGTGGTAGTGAAAATTTCGATTCTCCTTTGATGTCACCTCGGTCTAGTTCCTCGTGCAGGTATAGGAAAAATTTTTATATTGAAAAGAAAATGAAGTGTAGAAATGAGCGATGAAAAAAAACCCCAAAAAACGAGTGGACTTATATTTTTGCATAGGAGTGTATTACAGTCGCCGCTCCATACAGTGACATCCACCATTTAGGAAAGACCACGCAGGGATGCCTCTTGGCGGAAAAATTTGTAAACATCAACAAAAATCTTTTAATTCTGCTTTTTGGTGACGTTTACAAATTTCCCCGCCAAGAGGCATCCCTGCGTGGTCTTTCCTGAATGGTGTTGTCACTATATGGAGCGGTGACTGTATTGAAAAACATAGACTAATCCAACTTTTTAGTCTGGTATTAAGAGAAGAGTCACATGACAGTTCCCGTACTTCGGATCAATCCTTCAGGTAGGTAGGTACTTTATTTTTTTGTTTTACATATAATAGATTCAAAAAATATATCAGAAGCACACATCATTTATTCAAAATTATTCATAAAATCGTGCAAACTGGAGATTTCGCTGATATCCCACCATTTTCATGCACGCTATTCTCACCGATTGAGCCATTTACGACTTTGCTACCTCCATTTTCCTAAGAAAAATTTTTGACTCCCATGTATTTAACGTAAAAATTTTGGTACCATTGGTGGGCTCTTTGGTTTTTTCTTCGTCTCCACTTTTTCGATCAGTTGTGTCGGCTCATTCATACCAACATCGAGGTGTAGCTCGGTGTAACCGTCAATAGACTGATCGCCTTCTCTCTTTCGACCACATAATTCCCAAACACTTTTCCGGTCGTTCTTTTCAAGAAAGTATGTAAACATAATTCCTTTTCCCTAAGAATATAATTAAAAAAAATGTGAAATTGACATTTTCGAAGAAAAAAACGCTTCCCTGAATCAGGGAAGGCTTGTGTATTGAAGCGAAAAGTTGCAAAAATGCGATTTTTGCGACTTTTCAATTCAATACAAGGCTTTCCCTGAATCAGGGAAGCGTATTATGTTATCAAATTTTTCGGATTTTTAGACTCCCCCTCCCCAAAGTTATCAAAAATGCACTAACTAGCGTTATCAACTTTTTGTGGAGAGGGCTGATCCTCCCCCAACATGATAACATAATATATGAAGGACCTCCCTTACCTTAATCTCCACATTGCCTCTTGGCGTAAACACAAATGATGGATTCGTTTTAAGACCGAGATTTTTTGCAGGTTCGCTTACATGAACACGACAAGGAATTCCATTTGACTCCATTCGATTTGACACATTTACAGTGTCGCCAAACAAGCAATACCTACAAGAGAAGCATTTTGCAATACATGTACTGTCGGTAAATTTCACATGTCTCCTAGGTCGTTCGATATTTCAAAAGTTGACATTTCAAAACGTTTTTGAACAGATTTCTCCGGAAATACCCAGCCAATCCTGGTGTGGTTAAAAAGCTGAATTTCGTGGCAATCGAATGGCACCAAAATCATTCCATAACTCTTTTTGGTTGTGGAAATATTGCATAATTAGTAAAAAATGTCGAAAAAACTGACATTTTTTACTAATTATGCAATAACTCCTCAACCAAAAGCCTAGGCTTAGGCTTAAAGGGGGGTACAGATCGAGGCCCGATCACGAAAAAAATTTTTTCTCAAAATTGGCTGATTTTTGGTACTCGGGGGTTTTCGGGCACGAGAAATCGATTGGCGCAAGTCCCGAGTTCCGAAAAAATTTTTATGACCCCCTATCGGGGGCAGTGGTGGAAACATGTAACATGTTTTTGAAAACAAAGCCTAAAGCCTAAGCTTATGTCTTAACCTAGGTCTTAGCCTATGTCTTAGCATAAGCTTTAGCCTATGCCTTAGCATTAACCTAAGCCTATACCTTAGCCTAAGCCTAAACTTATGCCTATGCCTTAGCCTAAGCATTAACCTAAGCCTATATCTTAGCCTAAGCCTATGCTTAAGCCTATGCCTTAGTCTATGCCTTAGCCTATGCCTAAGCCTATGCCTATGCCTAAGCCTTAGCCTAAGCCTTAACCTAAGCCTATATCTTAGCCTAAGCCTTTTATCACCTTATAAATGACTTTTTTCAAAAAAATTTTGAGTTATGGCATGGCATGATTTTGGTGTCATTCGATTGCTACGAAACCCAGCTTTCTAGCGACACCAGGATTGGGTTTCCCTATTTCCGGAGAAGTCAGCTAAAAAACATAAAAAAACGCTTCGAAATGCCAAGTTTCGAAACATCAAACGACCGTCTCTCACTTGTGTACCTTCAAAATTTTATATATCTGATTGTTTTATGGGTATTTTTTTATTATTACTTTAGATGTTCTGTTGATTTTTGTTGTCTAACTTTTTAAAAGATAAAAACATCTCTCTCTTTTTTTGTTATTCTTGTCTTTCTAACGTGTCAACCGAGTCTTATGTCCCATCTATTTTCCATGCATTTAACTAAAGGAATCACCATTTTTTAATTAAAGTATTTATTTTTTATAGTTATCCAAAAATACAGTGATTGTTCGTTTCATTCAAAAAACACTGCTCCAAATAAATATAAAACCACTCTATTTTTTTACGAGTTTCGGGAGTTAGAGTTCGAAAGAAAAGCGGTCGAAAACTTTTGAAATAGATAGATAGCAGGGGTTTACTTTTATTTGGGATTGAAAAAGCTGTGTCAATTCTTTTAATATTTGTCTTCGGGAAAAATTTTTTGTGAAAATATCGTTTGAGCCACGATCAGTGTCCGAAAAGGACCCTTTTTTGGGACCCAAAGGACCCCATTTGGGTCCCGGACCCAAGGGACCCACCTGATCATATTTTTACAATTCTAAACCGCAGAAAGTCATTTCAATAAGTTTTTGCTCTTTGATAAGTTTGATAGCAAGTCAGACAACATAAAATTTTTTGTTTATTTTTGACTCAAAAATTAAAATTTCTATGTTGTCTGACTTGCTGTCGAACTTATCAAAGAGCAAAAACTTATTGAAATGACCTTCTGTGGTTTAGAATTTTAGAATTGAAAAATATGACCAAGTGAGTCCTTGGGTCTGGGACCCAAAAAACCCGAACTCAATGGGATCTTGGGTCCCGTACCCATTTTCGATCTCTGGCCACAATCTACTTATTTAGAAAGTTTTCGGCCGATTTTTCATACTCTAGAGCCCAGAACTCGCAAAAAATAGGGTGGCTTTATATTTATTTGGAGCAGTGTATTTTACATGTAGATCTACTTTTTTATAACGGGTTAGTTATTCTCTCTTTCTCTGCTTAAAATTTCTTAAGCTCAATGAAAAATGTAATAGAAAGGCTTTTGACAAGTAAAGTTATATCAAGAATTTGAAGTTTTTTAAGTTCAAATTTTCAATGTTGTTTTATTGTATATGAAAATGTGTTAATTGTTGATTTGTATAATGTTAATAAAGCTAAGAAAAAGCGGCACCATAACTTTCGCCACGAATCTCACCACGCTAACTTTCGCCATGTAACTTTCGCCACAAACTTTCGTCACGTAACTTTTACCACGATAACTTTCGTGTCAACAAACATATTTATTGCAAATCAGGCAACTCAGTTATTCTGTTGCAGAAATTGAAATTCCGTTGCACAATTTTTGAGTTGCCTGATTTACATAAATATGTATATTGACACGAACGTGGTGAAAGTGGCACTAGGCGCTTGGTTACCGTGACGGTTACCGATCACGGTTATCGGTCAATGGTTACCGGTCAACGGTTACCAAATCAGGCAACATTGCCATCATCAACAAAATTTAATTTTTAACCAAAGTTGTTTATCATGATCTCAAGAACAACTTTGTAGAACATCACTTTTCATAAAAATCCTTTTGTGAAGCTGGTAACCGTTGACCGCGTAACCGGTAACCATTGTCCGGTAATCGATACGGTAACCGTAACCAAACGCCTAGTGCCGTGAAAGTTGTCGTGGCAAAAGTCATAGTGTTGAAAAAGCGTTTACCGAGGCATTTTTATTCCAACAACACCGGCAACAACAGGGCCAGCATGGACTCCGATTCGAATGCGTATAGGTTGTTTGGTTATTGGGCTGAGCACGAATTTCGATTCCATTAGCATAGCAATACTTGCGTTCAGTACACGCTCTAGAAAATTTTTGAATAATTTTTCAAAATGCTTGTTAGTTACCTGCATGATTGGCACATTCTTTGGGTACACCGCCAACAATCATGTAGGCATCTAAAGTTTGATCTTTTTATTCTAAATTCTAAAAATGCATACCTCCAATAGTCTCGACTTTGTAGATATTGTGCTGAAAATTTTAAAGTTAGAGAACCATCGCCACGAAAATAGTTTTTTAAAGTAGCCTATCTTGTATAGCACAAAATTCTGGGCAACTTTGGTCAATCAAGTTATGTATTTTGGAGCTAAACTGAAGGATTTTTATGTTGTTAAACTTTTCTCACATATTCGTGTCAATACACAACAAAATTCAAATTTATCGAACAAAATTCCATTTTTTACAAAGATGTTAAAGTTTTTATAACAAAGACATAAAGAATACTTTTGTTATAACTCCATGCTGATCCTTTTATGTTATTGAAACGAAAATTCTGATTCATGTTTTCGTTTCAATAACCCAAAACAATGTTCAAATTGGATAATTTTTTAGACATTTTATTCATCTCATAGAGTTATAAAAAAGTATTCTATGTCTTTTTCATGAAAATTTTAACATCTTTATAAAAAATGGAATTTTGTTCGATAAATTTGAATTTTGTTGTATATTGACACGAATACTTGGGAAAAGTTTAACAACATAAAAATCTTTCAGTTTAGCTCAAAACACATAACTTTATTGATCAAAGTTGCCCAGAATTTTGTGCTCTACAAGATTGGCTACTTAAAAAAATCTATTTTCGTGCCATTAGATCCCTCCACCTGTGGGGAGTTGATTTCATATGAAAGAGTATAAAATTCTGAGCATTTTTTGCTTTTGAACCACGTCTTGAAAATCTAACCGTAAAAAGTTATGAACAAAACAAAAAAAAGTTCAAACGAGTTTGAACATTGAAACGAAAAGATTGAATTTCAGTTTTTGCTCATAAAGTTTAAAAATTTAAAGGTTGAATTAAAAAAGAGAAACGGCATTTTTCATAGCTCAATGAAACGAATCGAACGACACCAAAATTATCGAATTTGAAAATAGTTTTGGGTTATTGAAACGAAAACCTTGATTCATGTTTTTCGTTTCAATAACCCAAACTATTTTCAAATTCGATCATTTTGGTGTCATTTGATTCATCTCATTGAGCTATGAAAAGTGCCGCTTTTCTTTTTTAATTCAACCTTTAAATTTTGAAACTTTATGAGCAAAAACTGAGATTCAATCTTTTCGTTTCAATGTTCAAACTCGTTTGAACTTTTTTGTTTTGTTCATAACTTTTTACGGCTAGATTTTCAAGTAGTGTTCGAAAAGCAAAAAATGCTCACAAGGAAACACCCCAAACTGTTAGGTCAAAATCGATATCAAAACAGGCCTAAAAATATTCTACATGGTCGGTTTAT
>OZJO01027153.1:0-53343 GCA_900406225.1 Acrobeloides nanus | reverse complement strand
TTTTGATAAAAAATTTTCGGGTCGAAAAACATGAAAAAATTGCCCAAATTTCAGTTTTTTATATACACTCTGTACTTCTTTTAAGAGATCTTTATATTATGATTTGAATCCCATTTTTAGGATGTAATCGAGATGATGAAGCACATCACTTCTTAGAGGCTTGCCAAAATAATCTTCAACAAGCTATTGACCAGTATTTCTTGCTTCAAAGTCGTTCAAAACGTGATCTTCCTTTGGAGCGGAATTCAACGGTTGATGGCCCAAGTACTTCGCGATCTCACAGGGCTATTCCTATTCACAGGAAAGGTCGAGAAAATATGGAAGTGGATGACGATATGTAGGCTTTACGAATTGGTAATAAATAACATTTTTAGTATTCTTTCTGATGATGAAGCAGATATGAATGGTGTTCCCCATGATGATGATGTTCGCGCGCCTATTGCTCCTGTTCATGGACCAATTGTGAATGAATCTTTTCGAGAAACTTATCGTAAGGATTTTTTAGTACTTAAACCCTCCCCATTACGATTTTTTGCCAAAATTTTACATTTTTACAGCAAAAATTTTCATTTTCTGAGCATTTTTTTCAGCTGAAAAACAAGTATTCTCAAAAAAGTTTGCCTGCGGCCCCGTTTTTTTGTTTTAACTAAAGAATTTTATCAAAATTTTCACTATTTCAAATAAAAAGACATAAATCTATGGGTAATTTTATTGTGCTCACTGTTTTGAATAACTACTTAATCGTTTAACCTTTTAGAAGCAAGAACTCAATCCAGGCGNTTTTCACTATTTCAAATAAAAAGACATAAATCTATGGGTAATTTTATTGTGCTCACTGTTTTGAATAACTACTTAATCGTTTAACCTTTTAGAAGCAAGAACTCAATCCAGGCGGGTCAATCCAATTTTTGAGCAATTTCACGATTTTCGAGCTCTTGAAGGTAAGTTTTTTAAAACGATTTTTTTCTATTTGTGAAAAATTTTAGCGGATCAACATCGAGATATCATGGATCAGCGTAATGGACAAGCGAGGCCTTCGGGTAGTCGAGATATGGGAAAAGCCAAGTCGTTAGCTCAACTCTTTCGACCGCCCATTGATTTGATGTTTGTTGGTGATTGGGAATTGGTAGATTTTAATTAATATTTTAGTTGAATGAAGGGGCGCATGATTGACTTATATTATGTTCATTTCCATAGAAATGTTTTTGATCGCTTCAAGCAAAATACAACTTTTAGGCTCTTGCCGAAGCACGTCGCCGTGCCGCTTGGCTGATTGTAAATGTGCAGAAATCCGAAGAATTTGCTTCTCAAGTGCTTAATCGTGACGTGTGGGCTAACTCTGCAGTTAGAGAAATTGTTAAATCGAATTTTGTTTTGTGGCAGGTAATTGGCTTTTTGACTTACATTGTAACTAAAAAAGAATGGTTGTATAACTAATGAAAATCGGGGAAATTGATCTCTAGTAACTTGAAAAATTTTCCTATCCTACTACTATAAACGTATAAGAACGGGGAGACGAGCGCCTCCGGCCGGGGGCTAGGACAACTGCCAACGGTTGAAAATTTACTAGTGGACAATTGCCAGCGGATAACTGCCAACGATTTTTTGTTGTCCATTTTATGCGAATTTTGAGCCAGAAAAAAAACAAAAAAATCGCCCATTTCTATTTGAATGTTTTATTAAGCAATAGTTGTTTTTTAGGTATATTCTGATTCCCCAGATGGCATTCGTATCACTGGATATTATAACTTGCGTGATTTTCCGGCAGTTTTTATTGTTGATCCGCGTTTGGGAGAAGCGGTAACGCATATCCAAACTGCCGATCCTATGGCTTTTCTTGAACAACGTAAGATTTTTCTTTGATATTAATTTATAGTATCCTAGTGACCACTTTCTTGGAGCAATATCCGAATTATGAAGCCAGAGATCAATCTTTTGCTGTTAGTTCTCCAGTGATAACGAAATCTCCGACCAATCTTTCCCAAACGGTTAGTTTTAATAGGAGCTTGTAAAATGAATTAAAGTTTTTCATTCCAACAAAAATCATTTTTTTGGCACTCCCTGTACTATTTTTATCCCTTTTGTTTTTAAGGAGTCTCCAGCGAATGGCACGTCGAGTACTAATCGTTTGAATCGTAAGCGTGTGAGTTCTAAGGAAGTCCCTACTGAAGGTTTGTTAGAAGATCAGGTGTCAAAGAAGAAAAAACTTACTACAAAATTAGGTACATACGATTTAAGTATAGATGCTCAATAGAGAACTTTTGCTCATGAATGTCTATAGGGGGTTTACAACACAAAAAACATCTACAATTGACTCTCATTAAGCCGCCGTCCTGTTTCCGATTACCTCAAACATTACATAAAAACTACGCTATCGACTTAGCGAGAGTAGAATGCAGTGGTCTAACAAGGGAAGGTTTTGAATTGATAGTCCAAAACCTATATAAAAACCTAGCTAGAATTAAAGATCATAGTCGATTTCATTTTTAAAATTCAAAAATTATCGGCAACGGGTCACTTATATGTACTCAAAAATGTGATTCAAGATCAAAAAATAGCGTTTTTTAGCTTTTCCATTGAAATCAGGGGGACCCCGATGGGTGGACCCCAAAAAAAATCAATTTTTCAAAAAATTTTCAACTTTGTCTAAAAACACTTAGAAATGTTCGCCATAGCCAAAAACGGTGGAAAATGTCGAAATTTCGACGAAGGAAGTCAGATAAAGGTGTTTTTGGACCCCCCTGATTTCAATGGAAAAGCTAAAAAACGCTATTTTTTGATCTTGAATCGCATTTTTGAGTACATATAAGTGACCCGTTGCCGATAATTTTTGAATTTTAAAAATGAAATCGACTATGATCTTTAATTCTAGCTAGGTTTTTATATAGGTTTTGGACTATCAATTCAAAACCTTCCCTTGTAAGAATGGGAGGGGAACCTTGCAGGCGAAAGTTTTTTTGACAAATGCTTATTTATATGTTGAAAATGATCAAAAATGACTAATTTTTGGTTTAAAAAAATGTTAAATTGGAGATTTTTTGTTGAAAAATTGAATAATTTGGACAATTTTGGTGAAAAACTTTAGTTAAAGAAAAAACCAGCGCCGCAGGCGAAAATTTTGTTGAGAAATGCTTGTTTTTAAGCTGAAAATGCTTAGAAAATTACAAATTTTGTAGAAAAAATGGAAAATTTTGGACCTTTTTGGTAAAAAATTGTTATGGAGGATCATTATGATTTTTTAATTTTTGAAAAATTTTGAGCAAAAACATAAAGGGAGACCATTAGGAAAATGTTTTAATTTTTCCAGGAATGGGAGGAACTACTCTTGTCCTCCCTCTTCTAGCCATGCCACTGGTAGAATGTATAGGGTTTTCATTCGGTTTGTGGGCATCTGAGCTGATTTTTTCTGCGAAAAAATTATACAAATTGTAAGAATATAGTATGAATTATTCTATTTATAGATGGATATCAGAATGATGTGGAAGCATTATGCAATGATGGAAATAAACTTACTACGGTGGACAAAGATGAATGGAAGAAGTTTATCGGTAAAATTTTGAATAATTCCAAGAAGATCTCAATTGTTGTGAGAATGCCTGATGGCCGTCGAGAGCAGATTGCGCTGTATTCAACTTCTTCATTAAAGGTAGGAGTTCTCCATTTTGATTACGTGGGAATAGTGTGGAGATGGCCACATTAACAAGAATTAAATGCCTATTTCTGAAGAAAGCAAACGATCGAGTTTTGGGAATGTGAAATTTGGATTCCTCGCATAAAAATATCTCTAGAGGGTTATTTTCGAAAAAAATTTTCGCTCCCCAAAGTGGAATAGTACAAAACCTGCCATTTTTTGACGAAAATTTTTTCTCCAAAATGAATCATTAGGGGGCATTTTTATGCGAGAATTTGATTGCGCGCATGAAAACCCTTGAAAACGCCTCCCAGATCATGAGATATCCAATTATCGTATTTTCAAGTAAGAATTTCTACTGAAAAATACGACAATTGAATCTTTTATGACCTGGGAGGCGTTTTCAAGGATTTTCATGCGCGCAATCGATTTCTCGCATAAAAATACTCCTGAGTAATTTTGTAGAAAAAATTTTGCCAAAAAATGACCAAGCGGTTTTTGGAACACCCTATAAATTTTTTCAATACATTCAAATTTGAGAAAAATTTTAGGCCTTATTCGTGTTTATCGATGGTCAGGGGTTTTCCAGTCATGATCACCTGCTTGTACTATCATATCCGAAACGTATTTATTCCATTGAAGAGAAGGAGAAAACTTTGGCTCAACTCAACTTTAATGCTCAGGAAGTTATTGATGTTGAAAAGAAGTAATAATAATATACGGTTTATAAACTATATGGGCTGCGGATATTTTTATTTGCCATGATATTCTATATTCCATGTCTTTGCTTTCATACTTGTGTATTTATGAGAAATAATTTTTTGTGCTTAAGCGGTCATAAAGGTTTATTTAAGAGAAAAATTATTTAAACACATGATATAATTGTATTTACTAAAGCATACGTGTTCCACGTATGACTAAAACTGGTGAACGCTAGCAGTGGCGAAACGCGTTTCTGGACGCTAGCCGTCCCGAAATATAGGGGGTGAGCCAAAAAAACCGTACTTTTACGTTTTTTTAGCAAAAAATTTTTTGACTAGCGCTTCAAATTCGTTTCGCGACTGCTAAGCGATCATCCTAAGGCTTCGATTAGAAAGAGTTATCACAATTAAGGATCAATAAAAAGGCACAATCTTTCAGGAAAAGCACAGATATAATGTTAGTAAAAAAGGCACGATCTTTAAATAAGGCATTAAAAAAAATAAATAATCTCTTAGAAAAGAATTCTATTTACCATATGAAGTAACGAAAAAAGTGGGCTATACAAATATAGTAATATGTACGAAAAGAATATAAATAACATAGAATCATAAGAAAAATTTTTTAGAAGTTATATTTTTTTATATAGATAGGCAGTAGCGTATCCAAGGGGATAAGGAAGGAAAAAAAGGAAATGTTTTTTGTTTTCTACATGCCTATCCATATTTACATCTAATATACATAAATCCATCTAACTTGTAGTAGCTCGTTTCAATCCCCTACGACAAGTTTCCTCGGAACAGCAACACACTCGAATGATTCGACAATTGCAACCGGAAATTGATGCCGAATTACCCAAGCATGTGGACAACCGAATTTCTTCACCGTCCCTACATCCATCCGTCTGTGTTTCTATGCTTCTCTTCGAGAACGATGATGTTATGGAAGAATTCGAAGTAGTACCCACCGATGAGCTCGAAGTGTTATGTGTTTCGGGCGACGTCGTCGTCGAGCCGGATGCTGCAACCGCTGCTTTATGTGAAAGCTTGTTGAAGATATCGTTGACACGTGCCGTTCGGATAGCCTTGTCTATGGCGTTCTTTTTCTGGATGAGCACTTGAGTTGGAAGTCCTGTGAGAAGAGGCGTGCTTCGATTCGACGGGGAGTTGATTCCATAGTCGAAATGATGACTAGATAGTGGAGTACCATTGCCATTATGAACGGTATCTTCGAATGGAGAGACGCGGTAAGGAGACTCGGGAGGTTCGAATTTTGCCATCTTGGCTAAAGGTGCTGACTCATCATGATCATAATAATCACCGTTTCCATTTAAACCGGTGAAGGAATTGAAGATGGATGAGACAGAAGACGTGGATTGCTAAAAGAAAACAATAGTTTCAAGTTGAATATTGAATGGCTTACATCATTTGATGGGTCAGAATGGGCATCCTCTTGGTCTTCATCTTTTGGCTCATTTTTCTGACATTGTCTCGCCAAGGACAGTAGACTTGCCATGGTACCGTTGGTGAATGAGAATTTCAAGTCAGGAGGAATTAGCTAAAAATGTAAAATTTTTGATGAATCAAAATTCAAGCGTACCGAAACGTCACTAGCTTTTGGTGCTTTTGCCTCGGAATTCTTATAGCACTTCAACTTGAAGCCACCGTTTTCGGCACTCTTTCTAGCTACAGTTAAGGATTTCTTGAGACTTTCACGGCTTCCAAAACTAACACCGGGGCTCATATAAGTTGCTGCTTCGTCGATGAGATCGTTCAATAACGCAGTGGGGTGTGCAATTGCAGCGAGGATTAATTGGCTCTAAAACGGAAAATTTCTTTTTATATAAAATGAGTACAGGGGGTGTTGTGTTTTTGTTGAAAAAAATGGTAAATTTTAGACGTTTTTGTGTGAAAAAAAATATTTTCTGTTGATTCTGAATATGTTGTTACCTTAAAATATTCAAGTTCAGCGACGTCGTGCTCTGCGACGTGATTATGTTCCCCTTTCGAAACACCCTGTGAATCTTCGTCCCAAGTCTCAGCACGTCCTTTACACCACGATCTGGCTGAAGTCAACTTCTTCGCACAAACACAGCGCCAAGTCTTGACACCCTTAGCAGGAACTATGTGATGAATATTATAGCGATAGCCTTCGAAAATCAACTTTTGGTTGCCTTTGAAGGACGTTACCATCCGAGGTTTTGCCGGATCATACGGCTGGAAGTCGTACATTCTATAAAACAAAGTTACTAACACATGNTTGACACCCTTAGCAGGAACTATGTGATGAATATTATAGCGATAGCCTTCGAAAATCAACTTTTGGTTGCCTTTGAAGGACGTTACCATCCGAGGTTTTGCCGGATCATACGGCTGGAAGTCGTACATTCTATAAAACAAAGTTACTAACACATGAGGCTACTAACACAATAAGAGGGAGGGGGCAACTACTTGAAAAATTTTCAAATTTTTTTCTAGAAGTGATCCCTCTAGGGGTAAAAACATGCGGGAAATCCAAATTTGACATTTTCGTAGCGAAGAAACGTTTTTCTGATTCAAGAAAGAATTGTGTATTGAAGCGAAAAGTCGCAAAAATGCGATATTTTACGAATTGTTTATAATTTAGAGGTATGTCAAAGTAGTAAGCCTAAGCCCAAGCCCAAGTCTAAGCCTAAGCCTAAGCCCAAGCCTAGGCCTAAGCCTAAGCCCAAGCCTAGGCCTAAGCCTAAGCCTAAGCCTAGGCCTAAGCCTAAGCCCAAGCCTAAGCCCAAGTCTAAGCCCAAGCCTAGGCCTAAGCCTAAGCCCAAGCCTAAGCCAAAGCCAAGCCTAAGCCAAAGCCAAAGCCAAGCCTAAGCCTAGGCCTAAGCCCAAGCCCAAGCCTAAGCCCAAGCCTAGGCCTAAGCCCAAGCCTAAGCCTAAGCCAAGCCAAAGCCAAAGCCAAAGCCAAGCCTAAGCCTAGGCCTAAGCCCAAGCCTAAGCCCAAGCCTAGCATTTTTGCTTCAATACAAAGGCCTTTCCGAAGCGTTTTTTCGCGTTGAAAATTTCAAATGTGGATTCCTGTTTTTACCCCTAGAGGAGTCATTTCCAGAAAAAACTTTGAAAAATTTTTCACGTGGGTATCCCCCTTCCCTTGTGTAGTAGCTCCAAAAGTTTTGTTTAGGATAAAAATTAATTATTATAAGATATCGTTTTAGATTTTTATCTTAAAAGAAATGCACATTCTTGTACAGCACAAAATAAGAATTGTAAAAAAGGAGAGAAAAAAAGAAAGGTGAATGCCACTGTGCGGGAAATTTTCGCGGAGTGAAGAGAAAGGCAAAAATCTTTGTCAGCCGCCACCGACGGCGAGCTCTCAAAATGATAACGACAGTGGCGGCAGCCGACGGAAGCCGAGTGGAGTCTTCTGCCCCGGCAGCGAGAAGGGCCACGGCCTTGGGTTCCACACCGAACGGCCCTTTTTTTCTTTTTGTGTCCGTTCGCTCGTGCCTGTCAGGCATTCCACTTCTCTCGTTTTGCTTTGTCTTATCGTTGTATTTTGGCAGGAAAGCAGCTCCCCCTTCATCACACATTAGTGTAGCGGCATGCTTGGCTGGCTCGATCGTTTTGTGTTGCTTTACTCTCGTCCGGCACGCGTCGCGACAATGCCTTGTTTCGAAAAGAAAGAAGAAGGAGAAGCGGGTCGGGCTCAACGAGCACACCAGCTCGAAAATATAGTTAGCCGAACAAATCCGGCTCGAGAAAGCCGAGCCGTACACTCTCATTTGTTAGCTGATGGCGGCGGCAAAGTGGCTCTCGCCGGCCCAGCAGTTGATCATTGACGAGTTTGAAACGGCCAAGGCACGTTTCGTCACTTCAACAGGTCTTAAAAGCCGAGGCGAGCAGGGAAGAAGAGGCCAAACACATCGGCCGAGATTGGCTTTTCTACTAATCAACAGCGATGTTTATCTCAAGAAATTTTAAAAAAGTTTCTCCGTTTTTGAAAACGGTAACAGTGGACATTTTTTCGGGTTGAAATTTTGGTCAATTGTAGAAAAAATTTTTTATTTTTGACGAATTTTTCGATTTTTAATGAATTTTTGACGAATTTTTGATGAATTTTTCGATTTTTGAAAAATTCATCAAAAATTGAAAAATTCGTTAAAAATTGAAAAATTCGTCAAAATCAAAAATTTGTCAAAAATCGAAAAATTTGTCAAAAATAAAAAATTCGTCAAAAATCGAAAAATTCGTCAAAAATTGAAAAATTCATTAAAAATCGAAAAATTTGTCAAAATTGAAAAATTCTTTAATTTTTGGCGAATTTTTCGATTTTGACAAATTTTTGATAATTGATAAATTTTAAACAAATTTTTGATTTTTGACGAATTTTTCAATTTTTGAAAAATTCGCCAAAAATTAAAAAATTCATCAAAAATCAAAAAATTTGTCAAAAATCGAAAAATTCGTCAAAAATTGAAAAATTCATTAAAAATCGAAAAATTTGTCAAAAATTGATAAATTCGTCAAAAATCAAAAATTTGTCAAAATTGAAAAATTCTTTAATTTTTGGCGAATTTTTCGATTTTGACAAATTTTTGATAATTGACAAATTTTTAACAAATTTTTGATTTTTGACGAATTTTTCAATTTTTGAAAAATTCGCCAAAAATTAAAAAATTCATCAAAAATCGAAAAATTCGTCAAAATTGAAAAATTTGTAAAAAAATCATCAAAAATTGAAAAACTCGTCAATTTTGACGAATTTTTCAAATTTTAACAAATTTTTCGATTTTTTAACGAATTTTTGATTTTTGACGAATTTTGATGAATCAGAAAAGAAAATACACAGAATCAGAAATAGGAATAGTTATTGAAGAGAAAATCCCTGAATCAGGGTCAGATAGATTTTTTCAGAAAAATTTCAAATTCAATATCTCTTACCGAGCTTATGTACGTCCCCGTTTTTTCAAGATGCTATTTGTGCAATTGTTTTAACAGAATATAGTGACTAGATGAGTCATTAAATGTTTAGTAATAGTAGTAAAAAATAACTAGTTATCTACACAACTTAGCAATCTAAAATGGCATAAAAATTTCCAATTATTTTCACGTTAACATAAAAATTTTTTACAAAAACTCCACAAATGTTATGACCCTTTAGGCTGGATTTATACTTCCGTCGTGACGCGTCGTACGACACAAAAAATGCACTGTTGTGTCGCGACACGACGAAAGTATAAATCCAACCTTAGAATTTTGCCCCCCCCCCCAATTTGTAGAAGCTTTTTGTACCTAGAAGGTAAATAAAAAATTCATTGCATCCCATTAACGAAAACACGAATGCAGGACTACAAAACCGCGAAAAATTTTCCAACAACAAAGAGTGTCAGAAGCCCAGGTAAACACACACATGCCGGATAGGGGGTGCAACAAAAGAATTCGGGAATGGTTTTAGTGACTGAAAAAGGATGGAGCTGGATAAACGGACCGAGGGTGGCGAGCGCCGACAAAACGCAGTTTTCAGAAATAATAAAGAAACGAAAAAAAACAACAGCAGCAACAACAGCGATGGCGGGGTGTTGCGGCCGAGAAAATGGTGTGCGCGAGACTCCGTCTTTCTCCTTATTGCTGGCTGTCGCCATCAGCGGCGATTGCATTCGAAACGAAAAAATAAAAATAATACTGGTTGGTCAGCAGCAGCATTCGGAGCTCCATACTCTTATGTTGCGAGACGACACAAAATCGAGAATGAAGACAACTCGCCGAAAAGGTGCTAGGGAGCCCCGGCGGTTGTCGCCATTGGCTGCTCTTGAGTCTAGGAATGGCGTAGTCGGGCGGCGATGACGAGACGATTCGGCTGTTGCTGCTGCTGCACGAACAAAACACTCTTCGAGTCTTTCTCGGTGAATGGCGAATCGGCCGCATCAGAAGCCGGTCCATGACGACGGCGGCGGCGAAGTCGTTTTGGGTTGCCTTCCACAGATTGGATTTTCATTGTCGCCGTTAATGGCTGCGGAATGCTCAACGACGAAAAACTCTCGTCGGTCTTCGATGAAAGAAAGGCTCATCACCAATTTGTTCAACGCTGATATCCGGTTTCGCTTCTTCTTCAGTTTTGAGTGGCATTTCGATTTTAGATTCAAATCAGTAAAATTTATTAAAAAAAACGTGGACTAATATTGAAATAAGATAGCGACAAATTGGTTCGATTTAACTTATACACTTTTAAAAGTTGTACTTTTTATGGGACCTTCTTTGTCAACATTTCAAACAGATAATCAAATGCAACAAGAAGAGAATGCAAAAAAGTGTTGGTCCAAAACCGTAAAATGGCCAAAAAACTGTTTTTCAATTTTTAGCACATTTTTCGATTTTTGACGAATTTTTCAATTTTTTTATGCATTTTTCGATTTTTGGGGAATTTTTCAATTTTTGATGAAATTTTCAATTTTTAGCATATTTTTCGATTTTTAGCGAATTTTTTAATTTTTAACAAATTTTTCAATTTTTGATGAAATTTTCGATTTTTAACGAATTTTTAAATTTTTTATGAATTTTTAAATTTTTAACGAATTTTTGACGAATATTTCAATTTTTACCGAATTTTTAAATTTTTTATGAATTTTTCGATTTTTGACAAATTTTTCAATTTTTAACGAATTTTTAAATTTTTTATGAATTTTTCGATTTTTAACGAATTTTTCAATTTTTGATAAATTTTTCAATTTTTAACGAATTTTTGACGAATATTTTAATTTTTACCGAATTTTTCAATTTTTTATGAATTTTTCAATTTTTAACGAATTTTTGACGAATATTTCAATTTTTACCGAATTTTTCAATTTTTTAACGAATTTTTCGATTTTTAATGAATTTTTTACAATTTTTTCGATTTTTGACAGATTTAAAAAAAAATCAGTCAAACTATCACTTTATTTTCCGTAGTTACAAATAATCAGGCAAATCGTGTCAATACTCACGCAAGTTTGAATTTTGAAGAGTGATTGAATAAAAAGATGCTCTCGAGTATTGGCACGATCAATGGATGGTTTAAAAATGATACAGGCAATTCATGAAAGTAAGGAGGAAGATTATGACACGTTATATAAAATTAATTTTTTTTGGCTACCACGGAACTTTTGATTGAATCAGGCAACGTGTACATTGAAACGAAAAGAAGCATAAATCCTTATATTGCTTTTTTGATACATCCCTGCGTGGTGTATGACAGAAAAATCATGATTAATACTATCTAATTCTGATTTTCTCTGATTTTAATCCTACTTTTCCCGCCATACGACCACGCAGGAATGCATCAAAAAAGCTATATCCACGTTTCTTTTCGTTTCAATGTACACGTTGCCTGTTTCAATAAAAAGTTTCCAAAAAAACTTTCGACTATACCTGCAAATTTGCAACCAAAACTTCGTGCCACTTATAAAATTGAAAAGGAAGAGGAAATTTCGAAAACTCCAGTTCCTACGGCGAACAAAGGTGAAACCCGAAAGCAAATAGACTACTACTAAACTTTTGCTGGCAAACTTTGCGCTGTTGATGAAAGGAGAGCCGTGGTGCACGAACGAGCTCGCTACGGCGCAAAACCGGCGACAGGACCGGCCCGCCGAATTGACTGCCGTGGTTGCCGCGAGCTGTGCGAACACCGAAGAAAGGAGAATCTCCTTCTTCTCCTTTCGTTTCTATGCTATTCGGTTGCAGGACTTTTCATGTCCCCATTCTCCCCCTCACGTTACGTGAAGTGACGACGGTTGTGCTGCTGCTGGTATGGTTTTGAAGAAGAAAACGAAGTGTGGTGTATGGAGAGACACTTTTTCGCCGCACGCTCGGCGTGGCCGCCTTTTTTTCCAACCAAATTGCCAGAGGCGATTGTGTTGGATGGATATCACGGCAACCTAACCAACTGAACAGGAACAGAAGAAGGAAAACCCACGTCGCTCAGCGGCGAAATCTCCAGACAAACGCCGATTCTTATGTGATTCACGCACTCGCCTAACGGTAATATAACGAATGGCAGTAATTCGAAAGAAGCGGTCCATAAAACGTGTGTCGGGTGACAAGGAAGTAGAAAATAGACTGAACAACATATTGGCATATCAAATGGGGGACAATTCGTCAAAAATCGAAAAATTCATCAAAAATTGAAAAATTCGATAAAAATTGAAAAATTTGTCAAAAATTCATCAAAAAATTGAAAAATTTGTCAAAAATTCATCAAAAAATTGAAAAATTCGTTAAAAATCGAAAAGTTCGTCAAAAAATTGAAAAATTCGTCAAAAATTAAAAAATTCGTTAAAAATTGAAAAATTTGACAGAAAATTGAAAAATTCATCAAAATTTGTTAAAAATCGAAAAAATCGTCAAAAATCGAAAAATTCATAAAAAATTGAAAAATTCGTCAAAAATATCGAAAAATTCGTCAAAAATCGAAAAATTCATCAAAAATTGAAAAATTCGTTAAAAATTTATCAAAAATCGAAAAATTCGTCAAAAATCGAAAAATTCATCAAAATTTGAAAAATTTGTTAAAAATCGAAAAATTCGTTAAAAATTGAAAAATTCATCAAAATTGAAAAATTCGTCAAAATCAAAAAATTCGTCAAAAATATCGAAAAATTCATCAAAAATTGAAAAATTCGTTAAAAATCGAAAAATTTATCAAAAAATGAAAAATTCGTCAAATTCTAAATTTTTCAACTGCCCCCCCCCTGTAGTAGTTCCGCAAATTGAAAGAGATGATTTTTGACAAATTTTTCGATTTTTGAAGAATTTTTAATTTTTCAAAAATTCGTAAAAAATTGAAAAATGTGCTAAAAATTGAACAATTCGTAAAAAATTGAAAAATTCGACAAAAATTTTTGACGAATTTTTCGATTTTTAACTAATTTTTTATGAATTTGTCGATTTTTAGTATATTTTTCAATTTTTTACGAATTTCACGAAAATTCCACGTTTTTTGGAACACCCTGTAACATAAAAATTTCAACGGTCAAAAGTGATCATCAAAATGATCCGAATGCGCGAAACGTTTGCGCCTTCATCTCCAAGAACGGCATACAACGAACACAGAATCGGTGTCGGCAATGGCGCTCGCCGATAAATCGGCCGTTGATCGACAACGATGGCGGCGACACCACTAACGAGAATCGGTCGTGACTGTCTCTGCCGGCTTTCGACTACGGGCCGAGTCGAGCCGAGCGCGCCGAAACGAGCCAACCGTCGAAAATTTTTGAGCGAAGAAGGGCCGTCGTCGAGCAAATACCATGACGGTTGCCCTCGCCACACCTAATCGTATAGAGATAATTGCAGGTAGTTGATTGGGCACGATTTTTCTCTATTGTGCCTTTCAGGTTAACCAGCATTGAAATTTCGCGCTTTTAAGGAGGACGACATCCGGTTTCGCACAAGGAAATTCCTTTGCCACTTCAGCCCACATGGGAGAGATATTCAATTAGTCGGAAATATTATTTTCAACAACTCGAATGAGGTGCCAAAAATTATTCATCTATGAGCTAACAAGGGAAGGGTCGCAGAGGATGGTCGAGAATTTCCAAAAATTCATATCTAGATCATATGTAAAAAAAATTCGTCAAAAATTGAAAAATTTCGATTTGACGAATTTTTCGATTTTTGACGAATTTTTTTATTTTTGACGAGTTTTTCAATTTTTGACAATTTTTAATGATTTTTTCGATTTTGGACGAATTTTTCAATTTTTAACTAAATTTTTGAAATTTTCTGAACCTGATTGAACTATGAAGTCTTAGAGCACCTTTGAAAATTACAACTAAAACGCGTTTTTTTATACAAGCTGAAATCGAAGCTCGATGTTAAGGCGTCTAGATGGTCTAGTGGTAAAAGCATTAGACTATTACCCTAAAGGCATGGGTTCGATCCCGCGCAGTGAACAATTGTTTTTGCTTGTTTCAAAAAACTTTTGATTTTAAAAAACCAACTCAACGACTAATGTCTAGTAAGAAAAATATTTTGCAAAAGTATAGAAAAAAAATCACCGAAAATTTCGAAAACATGCAGGTTGGTAAAAACAGAACGAGAGAATAAAATCAATAGAAATGTGTTAGAAAAAGAGATCGATGTTTGTTTGCCAATGGAAGAAGATGGTGCGTCCATCGGCATCAACAACAAAAAATCACCACGAGAAATTAACAAAACACGCAAATTTACACAATACACACGATATTTAAAACAGAATTACGTATTTAGGAACGTAATATAAAAAATGTCAAAAAAATGAATTTTTTTCAAAATTTTATACCCCTTTTTTATGACTTTTCAGTGGGAAAAAAATTGTTGATATTCGAAAAGTTCATGAAAAATGGAGCATTTTTCGTTTTTACGGCATGTTCTGAATCGTTGTAGTTTTCGAGATAATTGCGTTTGAAATTGCTCATGTTTTCGTTGTAATACACAAACTTTTTTGAATTTTTTGCGGAAAAATCGATTTTTGCAAAAATTGAAAAATTCGACAAAAATTTTTGTCGAATTTTACAATTTTTAGCGAATTGTTCAAATTTTGACGAATTTTTCGATTTTTGACAAATTCATCAAAAATTGAAAAATGGGTTAAAAATTGAAAATTCGTCAAAAATTGAAAAATGTGTTAAAAATCGAAAAATTCGTCAAAAATTTTTGTCGAATTGTTCAATTTTGACGATTTTTCAAATTTTGACGAATTTTTCGATTTTTGGCAAATTTTTCATTTTTATCGAATTTTTTATGAATTTTTCAATTTTGACGAATTTTTAGCGCATTTTTCGATTTTTGCCGAATTTTTCAATATTTGACAATTTTTTCAATTTTTAACGAATTTTTCAAATTTTAACGAATTTTTCAATTTTTGACGCATTTTTTCAATTTTCACGAATTTTTTATTTTTGGTGAATTTTTGATGAATTTTTCGATTTTTGACGTATTTTTTTAATTTTTAACGAATTTTCAATTTTTTTATGAATTTTTCAATTTTTGTCGAACTTTTTAGATTTTCACAAATTTTTCTATTTTTGACGAATTTTTCGATATTTTTGACAAAATTTTCAATTTTTGTTGAATTTTTCGATTTTTGATCAATTTTTCAAATTTAACGAATTTTGAATTTTTGTCAAATTTTTAAAATTTTCACGAATTTTTCGATTTTTTTTATAATATTGCAAAAAGCTTAAGCTTGAAAATTTGTGCATTATTAAATACGATGCGCCTTTCGGTTTCTCGAATTTTCGCGTCAATATACAGCTTATCTTAAATTGAAGGAATTTGAAAAATGTTAAATTCGGATTCCCCGCACATTTTTACCCTAAAAGGGGTCGTTTTTAGTCAAAAATCGCATAAATTGAACCGGAAAGCAGATACTGAAATTAAGGTCATATTCTAGTGATGGCATGAGCACGAGATGATTGATCTCTTCGCTTTCTTGCCTAAACGAATACCGTTTTGTTTCTTTTTTTCTCGTACATGGAAAATTTCAACACTCGTTTGTTGGTTTGCACAAAGTGCCTTTGGGAGAGTAAAATGGCCGGCCAACGAAAGGCGAGAACGAAACCAGTAACCGAACAGAATCGTCGTGTGACACAAAACCACAAAGCTGCTACTACTGCTTGGTTGGTTGGTCCAGCACACCGCCGTCGCGGCCGCCACCGCCGCCAAGACTGTATGGGTATTTTTGGCTGTTCGATTAGTGGACAGTTCTTCGTTTCGTCGCCATCTCTTTGGCTGCCGGCGGTATTCCACGATTCGGGCTCTCGAGCCGTGGTGTGTGGCACCTTATTNTTTGGTCCAGCACACCGCCGTCGCGGCCGCCACCGCCGCCAAGACTGTATGGGTATTTTTGGCTGTTCGATTAGTGGACAGTTTTTCGTTTCGTCGCCATCTCTTTGGCTGCCGGCGGTATTCCACGATTCGGGCTCTCGAGCCGTGGTGTGTGGCACCTTATTTTCCAACACTAGATTTGTGACAACTGAGTTAGGCTGTTGGCTGCCGTTTCTGTTTACTTTCGAGAAAAACGAAGAAGATGAAAACGCCGGCTGACTGAATTGACTGGCCACTACTACTGCAAACTGTGCAACACGATTGCAATAAGGGGGCCTGTGCGACGAGAGTGCACCGTGCGAGAGCACGAGATCAGGTGGGAATCAACATATTAACAAGAGAGGAGAGACACTGTTCGCTTCAATGAGGTACTTGGGGACAGCCGATTGAAGAATCAATGAGTTGCTGTTGGTGGTCGAAGAAGAAAATCGCCAAACAAAAATATACGTATGAAAAAATGTTTACCGAAACAGGTCGTTAATGTGCTAATGATGTGTTGAATGGATTAGCTGCTAAAAAACTTGAGGAGCGAAAATTTGAAAAAAAAATTCGTCAAAAATCGAAAAATATGCTAAAAATTGAAAAATATATGAAAAATACATCAAAAATTGAAAAATTTGTCAAAAATCGAAAAATTCGTGAAAATTAAAAAAATTCGACAAAAATTGAAAAATTCATCAAAAAATCTAAAATGTGAAAAATTCGTCAAAAATAAAAAAATCCATCAAAAATCGAAAAACTCGACAAAATTGAAAAATTCGACAAAATTGGAAAATTCATCAAAATTCGAAAAATTGGAAAATCCATCAAAATTCGAAAAATTCGTCAAAATCAAAAAATTCATCAAAAATCGAAAAACTCGACAAAATTGAAAAATTCGACAAAATTGGAAAATTCATCAAAAATTCGCCAAAATCGAAAAATTCGTCAAAATTTGAAAAATGTGCTAAAAATTGAAAAATTTGTCAACAATTGGAAAATCAATTTTGACGATTTTTCGATTTTTGACAACTTTTTTAATTTTTAGCACATTTTTCAATTTTTGACGAATTAAAAATTGAAAATTTCATCAAAAATCGAAAAATTTGAAAAATTCGTCACAACTTTTTTTCCAGCCATCCTGTATAAACTGCTTAAAAAATTAATTTAAAAATTTTGTTGCCTTCAAAATTGTCATCTTTTTTCTCATCCACATCAATCCTAAAATCCTTCCCAAAAACCATGAAAAAATAGTCTATAGGTCAGCACTTAATCAAAAGTGAAAAACTTTACAGATGGCTGTCTCTTCACGTAACGGCAGAAAATCACCCAACGACCGAATTGCCGAGCGGCGATTCCGCCATCATGGAATATGGGTCGTTCAATTCGAAATATGCGAATGAGTGTGTGTGCATGTACGGTGGAGTAGTTCATTTCGGCGAGCTCTTTTCCGGATATATCCGTGTTGGCGGTGTTCAATTTCGAAACAAGAACATAAAGAATCCAGACCGAAAGCGCCGGTTTCGCGCAGCAGCGAACCTTTGTCCGCTCCAAATTTAGAAAGTAAATTAAATTACGGCAGCGCAAAAAAAAGATTTGCAGTCCGAAGGCATTCTTCTTCGATTTATTTCGCGTGAAATTAAAAAAAAGATCAAAATTAAGAGATTAATCATTGATAATTGAAAATTTGTTAAAAGGATTTACAGAGTGCCTCAAAAGGTACTTAGGGTGCTCCTTAGTCGTTGTCACGCCCAAAAAACACTGCTAAATGAGCTGTGAAACGTTGTCGAGCTCAATAAAAAACGCTGTTAAACGTTGTCGAGCATTGTCGCGCGACAACTATTTTTCGACAACGTTGTCATCGTTTTTTATGATTTGCATTGAAAATTGCAAATACTTATCGATTTTTCGACAACGTTGTCGAGATTTCTCGAGATTCTCAATGCAAATCATAAAAAACGATGACAACGTTGTCGAAAAATAGTTGTCGCGCGACAATGTTCGACAACGTTTAACAGCGTTTTTTTATTGAGCTCGACAACGTTTCACAGCTCATTTAGCAGTGTTGTTTGGGCGTAACAACGACTAACGTGCACCCTTATAGTCTGTTTCAAAAAGAGATATTATTAAAACTTCCCGACCCCAGTTTCGACCCCGTCCGATCTGGCAAGTTAAGCAACGTTGGGCCGGTTGAGTTCGATTCCCGGATCTAATTTTAACGATTCAAAAAAGTTGTTATTTTTTCAGTAAACCTAAATGAGTTGAAAATTGTCAAAAATAAAAAAGTGCAAAAACATTTCATCCCTGGTGGGGATCGAACCCGAGCCTTATAATACAGGGTTCCACAGAGGTGAAATCGAAAAATAGGGCAATTTTTTAATGTAATTTTAAGGGGGGTTTGCTTTAACAACTTTTTTGAATCGCTAAAATTAGGTCCGGGAATCAAACCTTATAGGCCCAACGTTGCTTAACTTGCCAGATCGGACGGGATCGCTGGGGTCTGGAAGTTTTATAATAAGTTTCTCGAAACTGGGGTCTGGAAGTTCTATAATAAGTTTCTATAATATCTCTTTTTGAAACAGACTATATGGGATTTTTGTGCGATTTTGTCAAAAATTTTCAACTTTCCTAATTTTCCGTCAAAAATCACATTTTTCGATTTTTGACGAATTTTTCAAATTTTGCGAATTTTTCATGAATTTTAACAATTTTTGATAAATTTTTCAAATTTTCACGAATTTTTCTACTTTTCATGAATTTTTAACAATTTTGACAAATTTTTCACAATTTTTCGATTTTTGACGAATTTTTCAATTTTTAGCACATTTTTCAATTCTTGACGAATTTTTCTTTTTTTTTCAGAATACCTCGGTTTCGGTATAGTTTTAAAACAAAGTTTTGCTTGTTTAAAATTTAAAGATACATTTTTAATAGAATATCACAAAGGGGATTAATTAAAAAAAGCTATTTAAAATTGAAAAAATTTCTTATATGTTACTAATACAATTACCAATTAAACAATAAAAACAACTAGAAATGAGTATGAAAAATGGGACAAACACACACATCGTGTGACTATCATCATCGTGGCAATTTTCCACAACCACTTATTCTCGACTGGCATACAAAAGAGAGCGGCGTTTTGGCCCGAAACTAAAACGTCGTGCTGATTTGATGGGGGAGTTTGGCAGTGCGGGAATTTGTGGCATACAGCCCCAACGGACTGATCGGGTGGTAGGCAGCCAGTTTGCCTGTCGCACCGTGCGAACGGTGCTATTTCCCGACTTGTCGTGCCTTGGCTGTTTTGTTCGGACTCTGGCGGCGCCGTCGTTGCCGTGCTGTTTTTCTGTTTGCTGTTCGAGACCGTCGCTTTGAAAGACTTGCACAAATGCGCTCCGCTCGTGCCGCTGCCGATGGATGGATGGGGTGCACGTCGGAATTTTCGCTGAGAGACGAAGTGACTCTCGAATGGCGCCACTCACGATTGGCGGAGGCTGGCGATAGAGAGAAAGGCGACACACGCCGGGGACAAGTCCCGACTGTCAGCAGTAGCAAAACGAGAATGCAATGAGAAAATTTTGTACAGTCCAACAGCAAAATGGGCAGCCATCGACGAGAATGCCGCCGCCGAGAAGCAGCTGCTTTTATAGAAAATAAGAGGCATTCAAACACCTTTTCAGAGCAAATTTTGAGTGGCGTTGACGTGGAAAGAGAACAACTTTTTTCAACATTTACAAATTCAATTGTGCCAACAAAAGTTGATGACGCATCTTCAAAATTTGACAATTGTAAATCGATTTATTTGGAGCACTGATTTTTTCAAATCAAATTATGCAACGTCCTATAGTCGAAAATTTTTTTGGCTACCACGAAACTTTTTATTGAATCAGGCAACGTGTACATTGAAACGAAAAAAACGTGGATCCTTATATAGCTTTTTTATGCATCCCTGCGTAGTCGTATGGCGGAGAAATCAGAATTAGTACTAACTAGTAGTTGATAGTTGTAGTTAGTAGTAGTTGCAGCTAGTAGTAGTTGTTGAAGTAGTTAGTAGTAGTTGTAGTTAATAATAGTAGTTATTGTAGTTAGTAGTAGTTGTTGCTTAGTTTGTAGTAGTTGTTGTAGTAGTTAGTAGTAGTTATTGTAGTTAGTAGTTGTTGCTGTTGCAGTTAGTAGTAGTTGTTGTTGCAGTTAGTAGTAGTAGTTGTAGTTTGTAGTAGTTGTTGTTGTAGTTAGTAGTAGTAGTAGTTAGTAATAGTTATAGTTAGTAGTAGTTGTTGTTACAGTTAGTAGTAGTTGTGGTTGTAATTTGTAGTAGTAGTTATTGTTGTAGTTAGTACTAATCCCGATTTTCCCGCCATACGACCACGCAGGGATGCATCAAAAAAGCCATATAAGGATTCACCTACTAACTATAACTACTACAAACTACAACAATTACTACTAACTACAATAACTATTACTACTAATTACAACAACTACTACTAACTACAACAGTAACTACTACTAACTATAACTATTACTAACTGCAACAACTACTACTAACTTCAACTACTACAAACTACAACAGCAGCTACTACTAACTACAACAACTATTACTAACTACAACAATAACTACTACTAACTACAACAACTACTACTACAAACTACAACAACTACTACTAACTACAACAATAACTATTACTAACTACAACAACTACTACTACAAACTACAATAACTACTACTACTACTAACTGCAACAACAACTACTAACTATAACTATTACTAACTACAACAATAACTACTACTACACTAACTAATCCTGATTGTCCCTTCCATACGACCACGCAGGGATGCATAAAAAAACTATAAAGGATCCATGTTTCTTTTTCGTTTCAGTGTACACGTTGCCTGATTCAATAAAAAGTTCCGTGGTGGCCAAAAAAAATTTCGACTATAATATTTGTTGTGAAAATTCACTCTTCAACAAAAAAAATAATAATCGCTTCTGAGCATGAATGAGGACGACCATCATTGACGATTCGGAGAAGAAAGAAGTGTATGCAATTTAGCATAATGCGCGAAATTTCGGCGCAATTTGCCGAGGCACCCGCGTTCCACTTCCTATACAGATCGAGTGCTGTAGAAAGACGTATTTGTATGAAGAGGCTGGGTTGAATCTGGTTGTTGAGGAGAATTATATATGAATTTCGTTTTGATAACTTATGTTAAATAGGGGACCAAAAAATAGAAAATAATACGATTATTTTATTTTTTTTAATTTTTCAAATTTTGACGAATTTTTTAATTTTTAGCACATTTTTTAATTTTTGACAAATTTTTCGATTTTTGATGAATTTTTCGATTTTTGACAAATTTTTCAATTTTTGTCGAATTTTTCGATTTTTAACGAATTTTTCAATTTTTATATCAAATGTGTGTTAGTGTGTGTTAATTGAAGAATTCCACAAGTTAACCACCGAATCCGCCATTGTACGAAAATTGAAAGTTTGTTGAAATTTTGCGAAAAGTTCTTGTCGCCGTAGGTTGAATGGAGCACGAGGACCAGCCATCTTCTTTCGGGCAGGCACCGGTCGTGACTCTTCGATCTATTGCCTACCGTTTCTTTCTCGTGCTGTGTCGTTCGTTTGTTTGCGCCGAAATTTGCCGCTGCTGCTGCCGCCGCCGCCGAACATTGCACTTCATATTACAACACGTGAAAACTAACAATCTATGGATGGACTGGTTGGCTCGAGCGCCTTCGGCCATAGTTTTGAAAACATTCCAGCAGGGAAAAAAGAGAGAAAATATATGCCGAAAAGTGATTCAGAAATTATTTAATGCTGGTTGTTGATCAATGAAATGTTTTGGCATAATATGTTGTTTCGTCATTTTCAAAACTTTTTGTGTTAAAAAATGACATACAGATCAAGGAATTATAATTTTTGGGGTCCTCGTCAAAAGAGCAAAAAAACGAAATTTGCATATCCAATGGAAAACAACCAAAGACAAAAATTTTTAGACCTTTGACGAATTTTTCAATTTTTTTCGAATTTTTCGATTTTTGACGAGTTTTTTCAATTTTGACGAAATTTTCAATTTTTTACGAATTTTTCTAATTTTGGCTAATTTTCAAAATTTAACGAATTTTTCAAATCATGTCGAATTTTTCAATTTTTGGCTATTTTCAAATTTTAATGAATTTTTTAATTTTTGACAAATTTTTCAAATTTTGCCGAATTTTTCAATTTTTCGAATTTTGGTTAATTTTCAAATTTTAACTAATTTTCGATTTTTGACGAATTTTTCAATTTTTTTTTGAATTTTTCGATTTTTGACGAATTTTTCAATTTCCACATCAATATGTTTACAAAACTTTTCATTTTATTATCTTGATTTTTTCTGGGGTATGTGTCGTACGTTGAACGGCGAGCATTAGTGGCTTCGCCGGTTCGCCGTATCGTCCAACGAGCTGCGGATGCATGTGAAATAAACATTCATGCCCTCTGGGCGTACGTGAACGGAAAACGGGAAGATTCATTTGTGGCTGCCATTTTTGGGTCGGCAGTAAATTTTCGTTCAGCGCGTCGGACGTTTTCGATCAGATTGTTGTTGTGCATGGACTTTGCTGCTAAACCTTCTCTTCCTTACATATGGAATAGAAATAATGTTAAAAATAAAAATTACAATTTACCTTTCCAAAATAAACAAGCAGCATAAAAATGGAAATCAAATACAGAGGGAGCTGAAAAAAGTTGGCCAGCATTGATTTTTATAAGGATTTTCTTCATAACTATTTTTTTAAGTGATGTCCTGCAAAATTGTTCCTGATAAAAGGCAAACAATTTTGTAGAATACCACTTTTTGTGAAAAAATTTCAGAGCTGTCCTAGCTGGGGGGGGTTTCAATCAACAGAGTTCAAAAAGATGAGTTAAAATTTATCATTTTTTTCTCGATATGGCCTATATAGGGGTAATTTTATGCGAGAAATCGATTTGCGCATTCTCGAATCTTGAAAACGCTTCCTTGACCCTGATTCAGTGAAGGAATCGGTGTATTGAAGCGAAAATCAAACATTTTCAGATTTTTATGAGAAAACCGTCGATTCTTAGGTTTTTCTAGACGGAGAATCGATTGCGCTCACTCTCTAACCGTGAAAACGCTTCCTTGACCCTGATTCAGGGAAAAACTAAAAAATCCTTTCTCAAAAACAAATAAAGCACGCGCGAACACATTTGTTTATAATAAAAATCAACTCTAACAACGTTTATATAATTCTCTTTACGTAAATAGATTGATTTTCGCTTCAATACACCGATTCCTTTACAGAATCAGAGTCAAGGAAGCGTTTTCAAGGTTCGGAAGTGCGCGCAATCGATTCTCCGTCCAGAAAAACCTAAGAATCGACGGTTTTCTCATAAAAATCCAAAAATGTTTATTTTCGCTTTAATACACCGATTCCTTCCCTGAATCAGGGTCAAGGAAGCGTTTTCAAGATTCGGAAATGCGCGCAATCGATTCCTCGCATAAAATTACCCCTATTAGGTCATATCGAGAAAAAAATTGATAAATTTTAACTCATCTTTTTGAACTCTATTGATTGACTCTCCCAGCTAGTCCAAAATTTCTGTTATGAAGAAAATCCATATGAAACGAGGGGCCAACTTTTTCCGGCCCACTCTGTACAAATAAAATCCTTTTCTGCTGTAGAGTAAAAAAATTTGCCGACCTTGTGGTTTTTAGACAGTTCAGTAGGAAAAAGTTGCCAATTTTTGTGTATATTCAGAAAGCTCATGAAAAATTAAGCATTTGTTGTTTTTACGGCATGTCCTGAATCGTTGTAGTTTTCGAGAAAATTGTGTATGAAGTTGGCGGTTTTTGAAAGTTTGTGTATTACAACGAAACTTTGTACCTGGGTCGTGTCGATAGTTTTTTCCTGGATCAATAAATTCAGTATATTAAGAAGGAAATAATTCAAAGCTCTTGAACATTTAGAAAAAAATATATTATATTTGATAACTCGACGAGACGAATAAAATGACGCCAAAATTACCCATTGAAAATTTTTTTGGACAAAAATTAAATTTTTGAGAAAAATTCGATTTATGAACAAAAATTCATATTGTTTAAAAATTCGATTTTGAGCAAAAATTCGAATTTTAGCTTAAAAATTGAATTTTTGCTCAAAATGGAATTTTTGTTCAAAAATCAATTTTGTCAAAAATCGAATTTTTAAACAATATGAATTTTGTTTCAAAAATCAATTTTTGCTCAAAATATAATTTTTGAACAATAAATGAATTTTTTTCAAAAATCAATTTTTGTTCAAAATCGAATTTTTGCTCAAAAATTGAATTTTTGTCAAAAATTGGATTTTTGAACAAAAATTCATATTGTTTAAAAATTCGATTTTGAGCAAAAATCCAATTTTTGAAGAAAAATTGGAGCTACTGAACTTGGGGGGAGGGCCACTTAACGTGACCCCCAAGTCCGAAGTAAAAAGCGCCGAAATTTTTTATAGAAACACACCCCCTAGGGTTAAAAATTGACGCGGAACAAGCTGGTGCCATTATTTTCAAACCAAAATCTTCGAAAACCTATGAATTTTCGCAATTTTTAAATAAAACAGGAGTTGGGTTGTATAAAATAATTGAGTTAAGTTGTATAAAAATTATTATTGAAAAAGTGCAAAAATTCATATGTTTTCGAAGATTTTGGTTTGAAAATAATGGCACCAGCCTGTTCCGCGTCAATTTTTACCCCTAGGGGCGTGTTTGTATAAAAAATTTCGGCGCTTTTTACTTCGGCCTTGGGGGTCACGTTAAGTGGCCCCCCCCCAAGTTCAGTAGCTCCAAAATTTTTTCATAAAAATTCTTTTACCATTTGATAGTACTTATGAGTACTAACTAATAACACAAAAAGTACGAAACAATACATATTTTTAAGCCATCGTACTGAAAAAGTACGATAAAAGTACGATGAAAAAGTACGACAGCTTGCGGTCTCCCTATGAGTCAACTTCCAAGGAGTTCACTCGTACAGGGCTCGCTATGCATGGTATTCACTCGGACTGGATTTTCTTGGCATTTATTCGCTCGGTATGTTTAACTTCCATGTAGTTCTCTCGTCCGGGATTCACTCCTACTGATTTCAGTCACCTGGTTCTGTTTGTATAAAAAAGATGGACCATCTAGCGTTTACAATAAATTTTTCTATTGCATAAAAATTGTATAAAAACTCGTCATTTTAGATGCAATCCGAAGGAATCTATTAATTGTACTCTTAATTATAATGGAACAATTACCGGAATCTATGTGTTATTCGGTATTATTTATGGGCAAGATTATATGTTAGTTCCAATAATTTATTTAAAATATAAAAATAATTCACCTGATTATAATTCTCTATATACAGGGTTTGTAAATTAGAAGTAAACTGATAGTTAAATTGAGCAACGGTCAGTTGGTGACATAAACCTATGTTACCAACTGACAATTTCAGTTTGGTGACATTGTCAGTTGGTAACATAAAATTTCTACCAGGGCTTAGGCCTAAGCCTTGGTAAAGATTTTATGTCACTAACTGACAATTACCCGTTAAATTCTTATTATTTAGATGTTATTACAATAATACATTGCGATTCTTCAATACTACGATTCAATTCAATAATACAATAAATAATAGTAGCATTAATGTTACTGATTGTTATTGTTGTGATTATCGAGATATGAAGGAGACATGTCCAAATTTCCCGCAATCAGAGATTTCTTCTACTATAGTAACATCGAAAACAAGTTACGAAGAAAGTTCAACGGTCTTCACAAAAGCTATTAGTCATTATGAGTTTTCGACAGTAGAGGCTAGTACTTTGACACCAACGATAGAAACAAGCTCTATAACTAATGCAACTGATTCTGGGAATAATTCGACAGCTGGTGCAAATAGAACCACCTCAACTATGACTAGTGAAGCAACTATTTTGGATACTACTACAGGACCAACAAAAAAGGGTAACAATTGTTCTAACATTTTCAAATTAAATCGGCCGGTGATCTTGTCGTCAGAGGTAAGACATTGATCTCTTTTTCGCTCAGCCTGAGTCCACTCTCATGGGGTTACCTAGAGCCAAGTTTAGAGCCGAGTACTTTGACATCAACGATAGAAACAAGATCTGTAACTAATGTGACTGACTCTTGGAATAATTTGACAAATGGTACGAGTGGAACTACCTCAACCATGGCTAGTACAACTACTATTTTGGATACTACTACCGCGTGGGGCTACCTAGAGCCAAGTTTAGAGCCGAGTACTTTGACATCAACGATAGAAACAAGCTTTGTAACTAATGTGACCGACTCTTGGAATAATTTGACAGATGGTACGAGTGGAACTACCTCAGCCATGGCTAGTACAACGACTATTTTGGATACTACTACCACGTGGGGTTACCTAGAGCCAAGTTTAGAGCCGAGTACTTTGACATCGACGATAGAAACAAACTTTGTAACTAATGTGACCGACTCTTGGGATAATTTGACAGATGGTGCGAGTGGAACTATCTCAACCATGGCTAGTACAACGACTATATTGGATACTACTACCCCGCTAACAAAAAAGGGTAACATTATAAAATTAAATCGGCCAATAATCTTGTCGTCAGAGGTAACTCATGGGGTTATTTACGGCCATGTCTACTCCCACGAGGTTCACTCGGCATGGGGTTCATTCGAGATGGGTTCACTCACTGAGCTCAGTTCCCTCTCTTAATTAAAAATCATGCTAAAAATTTTAGTTTGGTCCAAACCCGATTGTAAACATCCAACAGATAACATTATCATAGTTTACTGTGACTTAAATGTAGGCTCAAATTTCTAATCTTATTAAGAGCATTTATAGAACAATACCGCTCCGAGTGAAGTCGCAAATAACTTAACCAATATCATAAGCTCGTCTAATTTGACTGGTTATCATGTTTTTGTAATATCATTAATATTAAATAACGTAACTAGAAGAACTAATCTTAGTTATATCGTGAGTGTTAATAATATACTCTAATCTTTAAAAAATTAGGATTTTGCATCAATTTCGCAACTGACAGACCATCTGATGATAGCTCCAGAAGAAACTTTTGAAGATAGCAATGATGGAGGGAACACAACTTTGAGGTGACAGTTTACAAGTCTTAGGCTTATCACTGTAGTGTCACTAATTGATCCGCCGGCGGATAGACATCTTCGCAACGGATCAAAATTTATCATTGATTTCTAATGAATTTTGACATGATGTCATAAGTTGTAGATTGAGACCTACAACGTTTAGAAGTCGACACGTTGAAATTCATAAAAAATCGGTGATAAATTTCTGAGAATGAAGGTGATTCACGAGCGGAACAACAAGTTGACCTTTTAAGCCTTACACCAGACACTACAAATTACCTAGATTCGATCATTGCTAAAATTTTGGTCGGATAATCAGTAAGTTTTAGTTTCGGTATTACAGGGTGCGGCAAAAGTTTCCATGATTTTTTGAATTACTGCATACAGTATTTTGACCATAACTCTTTAACCTTATATCCAATTCCAATGATCTTGGTGTCATTGGATAGCTGTAAATTCCAGCTATCAAAGACACTAAGATCATCGGAATTGGATATAAGGTTAAAGAGTTATGGTCAAAATACTGTATGCAGTAATTCAAAAAATCACGGAAACTTTTGCCGCACCCTGTACTTTACAGCTCAACATGAGCTCTTCAACATGAGACCTAGACTAGTATTAATCGATTATTCTACAGAAATTTTAGCTTTTGTCTATTCGGGTTCTATTTCTTTGGTACCAAAAATTTTTTTTGTCACCAATATTCTGAATTCAGATTCTGAATCAGGATTCGGATTCTGAATTCGAATTCCGGATTCTGAATTTTGAATCCGGATTCTGAATTCGGATTCTAGATTCGGATTCTGAATCCGGATTCTGGATTCTAATTCGGATTCCGGTTTCTGAATTTTGAATCCGGATTCTGAATTCGGATTCTAGATTCGGATTCTGAATCCGGGTTCTGGATTCTTGTTCTAAATTCGGATTCCGGATTTTCAATCTGAATTCGGATTCTAGATTCGGATTCTGAATCAGGATTCTGAATTCTGATTCTAGATTCGGATTTTGAATTCTGGTTCCGGATTCAGATTTTTAATTTGAATTCTGGATTCTCAATCTGGATTTTGATTCTGAATTCGGATTCTAGATTCGGATTCTGAATCCGGATTCTGGATTCGGATTCTAATTCGGATTCCGGATTCTGAATCCGGATTCTGAATTCGGATTCTAGATTCGGATTTTGAATCCGGGTTCTGGATTCTTGTTCTAAATTCGGATTCCGGATTTTCAATCTGAATTCGGATTCTAGATTCGGATTCTAGATTTGGATTTTGGATTCTGAATCCGGATTCTGGATTCAGAATTCTGGATTTTCAATTTGGATTCTGAATTCGGATTCTAGATTTGGATTTTGAATTCTGAATCCGGATTCTGGGTTCAGATTCTGAATTCGGATTCTGGATTCTGAATCCGGATTCTAAATTTGGATTCTAGATTCGGATTCTGAATCCGGATTCTGGATTCAGATTCTGAATCCGAGTCCAGAATCTGAATCCGAATTCAGAATCCAGAATCCGAATCCAAAATCCGAATTCAGAATCTGAATTCAGAATCCGAATCCAGATATTAGTACCAAAAAAAAATATTTTCGGTGCCAAAAAAATATTTGCATATATATTATAGATCAATTTTAGTGTCCGGTATAAGATTTTTTTCAAGGTACACTCGACTGTATCTTGTTTTGATCAATAAATTTTAGTATATTAGAATCAATATATTTTCTCATGTCAAATTCTCCTAGCAATGCTTCATTTATGTCTGGATCACAAATTGGAATGGTTAGCTTCGACATCGACTGTTCAAAATCAAATGATGACACATGGATGGGTGACTCTGGTGATCAATTTTATAGTTTAAATGACGGCTCACAAGATGTTGAATCCAGAATTAGTATATCAACAAATGTAATATGCCAAAATCGGAGTAAGATCAATGAAAAGTTCCATCTAGATTTTTAGCATCTCAAAGATTATTTTATTGTATCTATCGAAACACAAAACTTTACGTTGGTAGCTCTAGAGATCGTAATAATGCTCAAAATTCTTGTTCTCAAAATTCATTACAAACAGATACAGATTCTGAAACTACTACTTCTAATTTTGTTCAACCCGATACTTGTACCAGCGGCTTTTGGTATAGCAATAATAAAATCATGACTGGAACTGTTCTCAGTAAAAACATGTCGATGTCAAATGGGATGCAATTTGTTGAAGTTGGTGGTCGAAGACAGACAATTGTAACCTTTAAGTACTCTAAGAAAAAGGTAGGAAATATCGGGATAAGTTGAAATATACGAAATTAGATATCAAGACCACTTCATGGAACGCTAAAATTATCTTGGTGGATGGGTTTTTTATGGTCGGATCAGACATGTAGTGTTCAAGAGGAAGGCGATTTTTGGGTTTCTGAGTGTGATCATTTGACTGATTTTACTTTAGTTGTGGTAGGTAAATGTGGTCTTACAAGGAATGCTCAACATAGAAAACGCGGATCTTGATAAGAGGCCTAGTGGGTTTGAAAGTAGTCGGCCTGAAAACAATTATGGCATACCGTAAAACTTCTAATAAAGCCCCATGTAAACGTAAAAATTCTCTTAAAAATAGAGTTTAAATCGGATTTCTTCGAGCGAGCACTTTTTGAATAGCTAAGCTTATGAGGAACATTATGTAAAAGAAATTATTGACAATGACTTCGATTTCACGGAGATATGATTTTTTGAAAAAAATTGTCATTTTTTGAACTTTTTCAAATTCAAAGGGCCATAACTCAGCTAAAATAAAATATTTTTTAATAATTTCTTTTATAAAACTTTCCTTTCTACAGTAGCTATTCAAAAAGTGGTCGCTCGAAGAAATCTGATTTAAACTCGGTTTTTAAAAGAGCAATCATTAACACCTTCTAATAGAGCCCCATGGGGTTCTATTAGAAGTTTTACGGTATGTTTCGGATCGGAATCAAAAGAAAAATCTTTGGCTACGGATCGTTTAAGGTTTTTCCTTTGTAACAAGGTCTAACTTTATTTGAATCAAAATTAAGTCTCTGTGATGCAGTGGCGAAGCCATCGGCCGTTTACCACAATGGACTTTTATAATTTCTGAGGTTGTCGAATGTTCTTATTTTCAAATGCTTTTAAGTTCTTGAATTAAGTCAATGATAAAAGTTTAACAATACGGTCTACCCACCTTATAGTTTCTCTTGTGGCCTTCGAGACAAGTTTAATGAAGCCGCTTCCGCCTGCGCACATTTTTGGGTTGATTGTCCCTTAGACTAGGTTCCCCACCTTGTTTACCCTCTTCGGTTTAGGATAGCTTCACCTCCAGTGAGGCATCTTAAGATACGATGTCTCGAAATCTCGAACTTGGGGTGGCCATAGTAACGAAAATTCAAATCAATTTTTTGAAACTGTGGTATACCCTAGGTTTTCGGGATCGCTGAACACGAATCTGAAGTCTGTGTTTGAATCTAACTTTTTGGTGCCCTTGGACCCCGAAAAAATTCTTTAGATTAGCGAAGTTTGTCATAATTTTTATATATATTCAGAAAATTCATGAAAACTGGAGCATTTTTTGTTTTTACAGTAAATTCTGAATCGTTATCGTAGTCGAGATAGTCGCGTTTGAAGTTGGTGATTTTTGGAATTGGTTTTGAATTTGAATTTCCCGCCAAAACCCTGATGTTCAATTTTGGCGGGAAATTCAAATTCAAAACCAATTCCAAAAATCGCCAACTTCAAACGCGATTATCTCGACAACGATAACGATTCAGAATTTACTCTAAAAACAAAAAATGCTCCATTTTTCATGAATTTTCCGAATATATTAATTATGGCAAACTTCGCTAATCTAAAGAATTTTCAATTTGTTGTCGACCCTTTTCGGGGTCCATTTTCTATTTTCTCACGCTTTTCCTGTGAACGATCGCTCAAATTGTAGGTACTAACTAGGAGTAAATAATAGGCGAAGAAACGTAGTGCTCTCGAAAACCCCATAGAAGCTAAATCGAAAATAGTGCTTTTTTGGACCTCAAAAATGACCTAAAAATGAGAAAAATTGCTCTATATTCCAAAACTACGCAGTTTTGACTAGGAGTTGTATAGACAAAAAAATGAAGTAGAATGCCTCTAAAAATTTTTCTCGTAGAATATTCTTTTTAGGACGGCGTTCATAAAGATCCCAGCTTGTGTAGCACCACTCTAATCATACTAGGCTATGTCATTAACATTGGTTCTATCGTCTCCTTAATTATCTTAAATCTACTCTTTGTATTAAATCGGTATTTTTTGTTTGTTTTATACGCCATAATCTCATTTTCTAGCATCTTGCACTTTCCTCGAACGAAATTCTCACGTTTTTTTTATGGAGGACACCGAGTCGACTTGTTTACACTAATTTATAACACAATCTTGTTAACATTTTATATTTCCTTCGGCATTTTTTCTAACATGAGTCATATTACAGGGAAGACTGGCTGTAAAGTCGTTGCTGGGATAAATTATTGGATTTTGTTGTGGTATGTTTTCATCTTTAGACATTTCTATCTCCTTCTTTAGCTGTATCTGCATGTCAATATTCCAAGCATGGAGAATTTTAAAAATATTTGCATGGTCGACTTTCGTTGAACAAATCATGGGCTGGTTGACGAATAAATATGTAGTTATCGTCTCTTGCTTAGGTAAATTGTAAGATTTTTTCTCAAAGTAATGCTTTTTTAGGTCTTCCGACGATCATGGCTTTAATTTTAGACTTAACACTCAAACAATTTTATGACAGAGGCGATGATTTGTAGGTCTTTGATGTCCTTTTCAGCCCAAATTTTAGTTGTTGGATCCGTCCGGATTACATCATCCCTGGAGTGGTTATCCCGTTAACGTTACTTATTATTAACGCCTTGTTTTGCATAGTCATTGTAATATTTCGGCTCTTCCCGAAATTTTGTGGTGTCAAACTAATTAGAACAAATTCTAATATTCTTGGAAAAAGAAAAAGAAGAGATGCTAAAGAAAAAGTTATAGCACTGCTTTTCATGCAATCTACATTAGGAATGCCGTGGGTAAGCAAAAAATCGCCAGATGTGTTCTCCATATGACGTCGGATTGTTTGGGGACGGACTTTTGGGGATGGGTTTTTGAGGATGTGACATTTAGGGACGTGATATTTGGGAACGGACATTTGAAACGAAGAAATATATGATAAAGGCGAGATAATTGAGGAGGAGTGAAAAATATGAGACATTTAAAGCTTTCTGCATACATTTAAACCCGATTCTGTATGTACAGGGTGCGGCAAAAGTTCTCGCGATGTTTTGAATTACTGCATACAGTATTTTGACCATAACTCTTTAACCTTATATTCAATTCCTATGATCTTGGTGTCATTGGATAGCTGTAAATTCAAGCTATCTAAAGACACCAAGATCATCGGAATTGGATATGAGGTTACAGAGTTATGGTCAAAATACTATATGCAGTAATTCAAAAAATCACGGAAACTTTTGCCGCACCCTGTATAATAAAATTGTATTTTAAAAAACCTAAATTTCATCTCCAAATGTTACATCCCCAAAAATCCGTTCTCAAAAGTTCGTCCCCAAATTTCACATCCCTAAAAGTCCGCCCTCAAAAGTCCATCTCCAAATGTCACATCCCCAAAAGTCCGTCTCCAAACAATCCGACGCCCTCCTCACCATCATATCGCTTTTAAAAATTTAGATTCTTCAATACCTAACCCTTTTCACCCCAACTGTAACCGCATGGCATTATCTTTTCACAATCGTCAACGGTTCTCAAGGGATCATTCTATTGCTTATCTATCTCTACAAACGTTTTCAGCAGTATTCTCATACAAGAAGAGATTCCGACGGATGGGAAGATGCTCATACTGATGTTTCTACAATCAGACCTCAAAGAAGCTTAGCTAAATCGACTAATTTGATTTATCGAGTAGTTAATACGTTGTCAGCGAAAATATCTAATACCCTAACTAATTCTACTAAGGATGAATCTAATAGACTATAAAATTTTATGAATAAAAAATAGTGCGTATTAGGCAACAAATATCAAACAAGAGCAACAACAATTAACTTTTTTATGACAGAGAAAAAAGTGAACAAAATAATAATCATCGAATACGCATAATTTTTTAATAGGAAGTGCGTTATTTCATTGACTTTTCATAAAAATGTGGGTGGTTTTGTTCACTTTCTTATGGATTGTGTTAGATTTTATGAGACAATATCTCGAGATTTCGAACCTGAAAAATTTTCTTCTCACGGGTGCGACAAAACCTAGCAAATGTTAAAGTAGAATGCTTGAAACAATTTTTAAAGCCGTTCCCGACCAAATTCTCGAACCCTCAAAATTCCTTTAAGAGCTTAGAAGGTGTACTACCCCAAATTTTAAGCCATTTTTCGAAATTTCAAACGCGTATAACTCCGTGAAATCGCACTTTTATGGCCTAAAAATGGCATATATCGATGAGATACACTCTCCCGAACATTCCTGTAAATTTTCATTGAAATCTGAGAACCTTCGATTTTTGCCCCCTATTTTGGCTTGGCACTAGGTTCTATAGGGGCAAAAATCGAAGGTTCTCGGATTTCGATGAAAATTTACAGGAATGTTCAGGAGAGTGTATCTCATCGATATATGCCATTTTTAGGCCATAAAAGTGAGATTTCACGGAGTTATATGCGTTTGAAATTTCGAAAAATGGCTTAAAATTGGGGGTAGTACATCTTCTAAGCTCTTAAAGGAATTTTGAGGGTTCGAGAATTTGGTCGGGAACGGCTTTAAAAATTGTTTCAAGCATTCTACTTTAATATTTGCTAGGTTTTGTCGCGCCCATGAGAAGAAAATTTTCTAGTGCCGGTAGGTGCGAGTTTTTAAGATATCGCCTCTTATATTTTCTGAAATCGGATTAACCCGATAATTCCCATTATGAAATAGTTCAAACCTTCGGATATTTGTAATAGAAAAAGATTTTTTTATAGGAATTTAAAAAAAGTTATACGCACACCTAGAGGCACATTTTCCATGCGTTTTCGGGACTCAACACCGAGAATGAGATGCAAAAAGAACATACGCAAAATTCCCATAAAGTGTGCAGCCTCCATATGGAGTTCAAACTCATATTCAATACGAGAGTGAACCTCGGGGATCCGATAATCGGATTCCCGAGATTCGTAATTACAATCGAATTACTTACTGCTAATCAAGATGAATATGTCGGAAAGAGTTTTGTTTTTCGTGTTTCCACCACATCGGACGAACAGGCACCTCTTCCATATGAACGATGTGCTTATTATGAAGTAGAAGATAAGCTTTGTCCAAAACGGATAAATTTTTTTTGCAAAATGCTTATTTCTAAGTTGAAAATGCTCAGAAAATTACGATTTTTTATATGAAAAAATGTTAAACTTGGCACTTTTTTGTCGAAAAAAGAGAAATTTAGGTCAAATTGGGTATAATTTTTAAGTTAAGAAATCAGCGCCGCATGCAGTGGAGTAGCCAGCCTCCAAGAATGGGAGAACTTTTCAAAAAAAATTTTATCTTGGTTCCCCTTTATGTTTTTTCGAAAATTCTCCAAAAATTTGGGAAAAAACATAAGAGGTCCAAGGCAACTTTTTCAAGTTTTTAAAAAAATTCCAAAAATCATCTTAATTCCCCTGTTTTGCGCCTGTCGGCACGAAAATTTTTTGTTGAAAACACCTATTTTTAACCTGAAAGCGCTCAGAAATTTTCGATTTTCGACGAAAATTTTGATGAAATCTTTGGGTTAACGCAAAAATCCAGCGCCGCAGGCGAAATTTTTTTGAAAAATGCTTATTTATATGCTGAAAATGATCCGAAAATGGCTAATTTTTGGTTTAAAAAATGTCAAATTTGGGGATTTTTTGTTCAAAAATGGAAAAAATTGGACAATTTTGGTGAAAAACTTTAGTAAAGAAAAAAACCAGCGCCGCAGACGAAATTTTTTTGTTGAGAAATGCTTGTTTTTAAGCTGAAAATGCTAAGAAAATTACAATTTTTGTAGAAAAAAATGGAAAAATTTGGACCTTTTTGGTGAAAAATAGGAAAATTTGAACAATTTTGGTGAAAAATCGTAATGGGGGACCATTTGGATTTTTAAAAAAAATTTTCAAAAATTTCGGGCTAAAACATAAGAGGGACCATAGGAAAAATGTCTCATTTTTTGAGATTTGGGGGGGCGGAAGCTTCCCCCTCCTCTTCTTTGCGCCACTGCACCTGTTTGTACCCACAATGAAAGAAAGTTTACTTCAGCTTTAGCTTGAATGAATACTACCACGAATTGTCTGAACATCAATATGTCGCCATCCGAACCTCAAACTGCAAAACTTTTGAATCGAATAATTTGTGATATTTAAAGTTCCATTTCGATTTATTTATAGAGCTCACTTTTGCTATTACGTTTATTATTGCACAAAATGAACTGATCCTAAGTTCCCTATTTATCTCTTTTACTACATGTTATTTTTAATTTTCTATTTGACGCTTTTATTTCGAAATAAATTATTATTGTTAGAATAATACAACAGCACCTTTGACTTTAGGCAGATAATCTTAAATACTATAATCCGTTGTCCCATATATCTATTATCATTGAAGACTACAAATTTCCTATTTTCCAAGTTCCACATTGTTTTCATTATCTCAACAAGAGAATAGAGGTTTGGTATGAATAAAGGTTTATTTGCCTTTTTTCAAAATCAAGCTATCCAGAGGAAGAAAGAAGTCAAAACAATTGTTAGTGTGAGAGTAGGCTGGACGAGAGATGTGAATTTTCACGATTGGAGGCGGGCCTCGGATCTAGCATCCTCGTTTTTTGTGCATTAGGATAAACTTCCATGTTCCGCACATATATAAATTAAGGTGATCCTAGGATTCTCACATTTGAGCGCCAAAAATGGTTAGCTGGACTCATCCGACTTTGGGCATGGGACTTTACCTTTTCTACCCAAATGATTGGGAGAGGATTTTTTACACGAATTGCACGCTTCATGAAATGCCTAATCATTCGAACATTCAGATTGGAGCACTTTATGTGACTATCGGGATTTTTTGTGAGGTATAGTTATGTTTTCGGATAAGGCCCAACTCACTCTGATTTCAACTTTTTTTAGTTAGAAGCTCTAGCTTGAACCTTAAGCTCAAGGGTAGTAGTTCTATTAACAAAGATTGAATTTAATCATGATGAGTTGGGACTTTCTCATGTTTTTAACTTCCACCTTAAGACTAAACCATTTTAGCTCCTTTATATCCCTTTTATGATAGTCATGGCTAAGCAAGACTTCATGAGCATCTCTTGTTACCAATTCATGTTTCTCCTTGGAATTATCGACATGATTACCGTTCCCTGCAACACAATCATCTTTGGAATCCAGGGAATGTTGGGGGTGCATTACTGCCACTACCCACGTTTTTTCTACATTGTTGGCTGTACTTCTGTTGGTAATCATTCTTTTTTTGACAAAAACAAATGTTTTTAAGCCGGTTGGTTTGGCTCAACGGCAACATGTTGTGTGCTAGCTTTAGATCGATTCTTCGGGTTTCTGTTCCCGAATATTGGAAAGGCTATCTTTAGTAAAAAATTGATGAAAATTTGGTTAGTGTTGCCTCCGCTATATTATTTGTATACGTGGCTCAATGCCAATCCGACGATTTTCAATCCTGAATACATGGCAGTTTTTTATGATCCGTTTTATGGGACAAAAGATCTTCAAGGAAATGTTGAGGTATATATGTGGAAGGGTATAAGGTACACACAACACAATACTAAACATGGAGATAAATAGTCAAAAAAGAACTTTCTCAACTTTGATTTCAACCATCTTTAACGGAATCTTTTCGTTAAAATAATTAGCTCATCGTGCAATTCAGGCAATACTAAACTCGCAACAAATACTACACAATTCTAAGAATTCTCATCAACAACTAAAAAAATATGACGAAAAAATTTTAGTTCACCGACAATCGAATCCTGATCACAAATAGCATCTGTATTGTCCCAATATTAGGTATTGCCTACACCACTATGTGCATTGCCTTATTTGTAAGAACCCACATTATAAAAAACCATGCGAACATTTCGAAACTTCAACGAATCGTAAGTCGGCAATTTTTAGCTCTTTAAACTCTCACCCTAGATGCTCTACCAATCCATGTGTATCTGCTGGGAAATTTTCTTCGTGGCCACTGTTTATGTATCCAATGCACTTGATATCCTCCATCCACCGAATTGGTTCATGGTTTTTGAACAGCTATCTTGGGTGTTTACACATGGTAATTTCGTGCTCTATAAGCAGGAAAAATCGATTTTTAGCGGATACGCCCATTGTCTACATGCTGTTCAATGCAACCCTACGGAAGGCGGTTATGAGTTATATCAAGGACTTTTTTGTAGCAGTTGGACAAAAACCTGCACGTATGGTAACTTCGTTCGTCAATCCGTCTAGAGTCAATCCTGAAACGGGGTTTTTATCTCAGCCGACATGAAGCAAAAAAACATAGGCATAATTATTTTTAAATAAATCCTATTGACGTTACTATTATGTTTGTGTGAATTTCCTGTCGATGATGCTTATTTATGGTGATTTGTTTTTTTTGTCAAAAATAGAATAAAAATTGTTTCTTTCTACAAAATTTTGAAAATCTTCATCCATTTCTTTTTTTCCTTTGAATGATATGAAAACTCTCGTGCCGCGTCACTTCCGCGACTGATTGCTCGGCCTTAGGCTTAGATTTAGACAAGACATGGGCTTGGATCTAGACTTAAGCTTAGGATTAAACTTAAAGATATTAAGCCTAAGACCAAATAACGAATCGCCGAAGTGACATAACGCCGAAAAATCTACTCGCAGAAATATAACCACTTATGAAAAATAGTGCTGGGCATGCGCAAAAATGCAGCCCAAACAATGTAAAAGAAATAGATGAAGATTTTTAAAGAAAACGAATCGCTTCCTCGTCTCTACAAATTGGTCAGCTCAATCTGATCAATTCCTGTATCGAAAGCGTGTTTCCAATGATTGGTGCTCAATGGTCTAAGGAAAGGAACTTATTAATAGTGATTACAATCAAAAGTCTTGTCAAGTTCTGGTGAATTCTGATGTTGATTGTTCGGAAATGTATCAATTGATTCAAAAGATCGTGAACTATTAAAGAAAGTTTCAAGCTGGGAAAAATATCAATCTGATTACTTGATTTGTTGTCGGTTTGAGTTTACAACAATCTTGACCATAGGTCAGCAAGGTGGGGGGAGGGGATCCCCGATGAGGTGATCCCCCCACCACCTCATTAAATTCGGCTAATATTTTAACAAAAAAGGTACCTTTTTAGCTTGAGGTAGTCTTCTGACATCCAATTTTTATGGACCACTTCATATGTTCGGCGGGGTCTATGCATGGTCCCCCTTCAATTTTGGGCCCATGAGTGCGTGGTCCCCCTCAATTTTGGGCCCGTGCGTGCATGGGCCAGAGGGGGGAGGCTCCTCCCTTGCCTACCTATGATCTTGACTTTACTTAACTAGTCTGATCGTATCAATATTTCCCGCTTGACTTTACTTAATTAGAAATTTAGAAAAATCCCTATCAAAGAGATCCAGGTGTATGGCTTTCGAGACTCTTAGCAACACATACAAACTGAAGTGCTTTACTAAGCCGGATATTTTCTCGAAGCTCTAGTAGAAAAGATCTATCTAATGCACATCGACCTTCGTTATTTTTAGAGTGCCCGATAGACTTTTAGATGAGTATTGAAACGATCACTTTTTCCAGAACTGTTCTGGATGACAAGGAACCTTTAATATGGTATTCGAGAATGAAACATATTAAAAAATTTGGTCATACGAGAAGATCGTCATAGGTTCTTCTAAGAAGATAGGATGTAATCACTATGCATAAAAGAAAATTGTAGACGTTAAAGGAAACATTCTTTTGTGTAATAGATGGCACAACCTAAGGAATTAACTTTTTGAAAAAAGTTTTATTGATACTTCAGAATATCATCGAGCCAACTTTTTTGTCTTCGCACTTGTCAGAAAATTCGATCAATAATCATATAGTTTATTACGAGGTGTCCAGAAAGAACTTGGCACATATGTTATGATTATTTTCGCCATAACTTTTGATATAGAGATTTCCATAATACACACATATAACGCTCACCAAAATGCAAAAGTAATCATAAATACATATGACCCCCGTAAAAATGAAAACACACACGTTTCTATTGAAATTCAGGCAACTTGTTAAAAGTTTCCGTTGCCTGATGATCAATAAAATCCTTATTGACACGAAAATAAATTTATGGTAATAACAACAACAGAAATTAATCAAAATGACCACCATTTGCATCAATGCACTTCTTTAGCCTCTTCGAAAAGTTGTCCACAATACCAAATAGTGTATCAACATAGATCTCATTCCATGTTTTCTTCAATGCTCGCTTCAACGATTCGACAGTCTGCTGAGGTTTCGCACACGCTTTCTCCTCCAAAATGCTCCATACGCTGTAGTCGAGGGGGTTCAAGTCGGCGCTGTATGGCGGCCATTCGTCTCTTGTGATGAAGCGTTTTATAGCCTTCCTTACGGTCGCCTCATGTATATAAGAAGTCGACCAATCTCACGTTTCTCAACATCGCGCTCATGCATTCGGATAATAGCTGGTCTAAATTCTTTCATGATTGCTAAAAAATAAATTTTGATATAAAATTCGTTTAAAATGCAAGAAAAATACAAAAATAAGGTGCGTACGTATTTTTTTAGTTACCCTGTATTATCATAACGCAAGATTTAATCGGAGTCAATTTTTTATAAAAATTTTGTAGGGGGTCAGCCCTTTCCTATGCTTTGGGCACTGAAACACTCTTTTTAAACAATGTGTACACTCCCTACTTCAGGGTCAGAGAAATATTTTTCTGATTCGCGAAATCGATTCCTCAGTTGGTATCAAAGTTTGGTAACATAGCCTGATTTTGAAAAGAGGCAAATAAACCTTTATTCATACCGAACCTACACATTTTGTTGCGAGCAGCAAAATTCCAAGCTCATCGATGAATCATACGATGAATTTTTCGTCTTTTTTTTCTTTGATATATTTTTTATAGTTATTGTAATATTAGTTTCAAACTTATAAAATTTCACAATGCTTTGAACTCAAAGTCTCACATTAGGCGTCGCTCTAATACATTTTTTCAACAATCCAAAACCCTGATTCAGACTTCCTGGAAATTGATTAAATGTAGAAAATACGGAAATCTCGTTTATTCATATAATGGCAACAATGCTATAAGTATATAGGGTATATCAAAAGTTCGTGACTCCTACCTAAGTTATTTTAGGACGTAATTCAGAATTTATGAAACTCTCAGTAGCGGCTACAAGCATCTTACATCTGGAGTTTCGCTTTTGTCTTTAGCCTACACATCCGCTTAGCATATAATAGGATATAGCGAGCGTGTGATTAATAAAAAAAACAAATTTCCGGATATCTTGTTGAGATACGGAAATAATACCGCACTTGGACAATAGGAAATTTTGTAGTCTTCAATGATAATAGACATTAGGTGCAACGGATTATAGTCTTTAAGATTATCCGCCTAAAGTCAAAGGTACTGTTGTATGTTGTGTTTATACTAAATATAAAAATTTATTTAGGAATAAAAGTGTTAAATAGAAAATTAAAAGTAACACGGAGTAAAGGAGCTAAAAATAGGGAGCTTATGAACAATTCATTTCGCGCAAAATGAAAATTATAGGTAACGTATGTACGGAAAAAATCCGGACAAACTTGCGCGCATTACCGAACGCCAAACACCACATTATTTATCAAAGTGTTTATGCTCATTTTGTTCGCCTTGTTCTCATCTTTCTAATGATATGTACTGACCTTATTTTTGTTTAGATAAAAATTGCTCAAAATGGTCTCAAAAGAAGACGACCTCCGTTCCCGGCTGTACAAATTCTACTCAGAGAACATAGATCGGGGAAAATCGTACACTTTGAAGCACTTCATGGCCGAGGGAGTCCCTAGAAGCACTATTTACGACATTCTACAACGTTTCCATGACAAACTACCCGCTTCCCGCAAATCCGGCTCTGGAAGACCCCCCTCCAAATTGCCTCCACGGAAATTGGCCACACTTTGGCGTCTCTTCAACCACAAGGACGGAATCTCGCAGCGCCAAGCGGCCAAAAAGCTCAACTGCGGTTTCATGACAATCAATGACGCATTGATGAAAGCTCGGAAGAAGAAACGCATTCCACAGCGTACGGCGAACCAAATTTCCGATGCCAAAAGATTGTGTGGTCGACTTTATCGGAAATTTTCGAAGCGATGTTGGGTCATTGACGACGAATCGTATTTCACCCTAACCCACTCGACCATCAATGGGAACAACACCTTTTACACCCCGAACATCGCCGATACACCACCCTCCGTCAAGTTTTCAACAAAGAAGAAGTTCGAGGCAAAGGTTTTGGTCTGGCTTGCCATCGGCCCCAACGGAGTGTCCCAGCCCCTCATCAAGCCCTCCAGATTGGCCATTAACGGTCCGTTTATTTGAAGGAATGTGTGCAGGAGCGTCTTATTCCCTATATTCAAGCTAATTATGACGAAAACTACGTCTTCTGGCCCGACAAAGCCTCTTCGCATTACGCCAACAATGTCCTGAACCACCTCCGACAAAAGGACATTCATTTCGTCGAAAAGGACGACAACCCCTCGAACCTCCCTGAGGCCCGCTCCATTGAGGACTTCTGGGATATTTTGAAGGAGAAAGTCTACGCGAATGTGTGGAAAGCAGAAAACACCCGTCAACTCACCAATCGCATCAAGCTATGCTTGAGAAACATCGACAGAGACCTTGTACAGCGGCTGGCAGAGGGCACTAAGAAAAGGATCGATCACATCCGACGACATGGAGTGATTGAGAGTCAGTGATATGTGCATTTTATTCTACAAAGTATGCGCTTTCTAATGCTATATTACTTGCGATATTCTGTTGAAAAAAGTTAAATAAAATTTTTGATTTAAACTTGTCCGGATTTTTTCCGTACATACGTTATTAGATGGATATCAAATGTAGTTGTTTCAACACAAGAAATCACTTTAGCCATGACAAATGACCAAGGCCATTTGTGATGGTTGTTAAAGAATTAAGCCGATGAAAAACGCAACAAGGATGATTCACAAAGTGTCAGTCTCAGATTTTTAACATTTTCATGCAAAAATTTTAAGCATGGAAATATTATAAGTGACATGTATTTTTAATTTTGGTCCATTTTTCTGAATCAGGGTCGGCATGCGTTTTCACATTTTGGGAATTTTTTCGACAAAGTTTCTGATAGAAAGATAAATTAGAATCTGTAGAACAAAAAAGAGTTATCGAAATTCATAAAGACTTCGTGAAGTTATGCTTTAGGATTCCATTCCTTTTAAATTACATTTTCAGAATTCGAGACGTTTAGCGTCTCGACTTAGTGGTAATCCGAACGTCTCGAACAGCAAGTCGAGACGTTTAGCGTCTCGAATTAGCTGGTAGAGACGTTTAGGGGTCATCCAGATATTACGTAATCAACTTTTTAGTGGTTTACCCCCCCCCCCTTCCCCCAACGTAATCATCCAAAATGCACTAACGTAATAAATGGAAAAATTGTTATTTTAACAATCTTATTTTTATTTTAGGCCTATGGAGGTATTGATTTTTATTGAAAAAGATGGATAATTTTAATTTTTCGTACGAGACCTCATCGATCTAGTACTAGAGCCCATGTCGTGACGAAAGGGCAAAGTTGTAGATTTGTGCCGAGAGGTCAAAAGATTGTGTCGAGAGGGTTGCGAGGTGGGAGGAGGGAGAGAACAGAGTGTTGTACCGAGGGAGGGGGAGGAGGGTTCAAAAAATTTTCGCCTATATAAAGGAGATGAAGTTGATTTTTGAACACCCTATGTTATCAAATAATGAATTTATGTAAAAATAATATCATAAAAAACGTCGAAGGTGTTTGAATAAAAATGTTTGAGTTAGAAGAACTTGTTCCAGGAGTTGTGACAATGGTTGTAGTAATTGGATTGCTAGCGCTTATGGTAGTTTTATTCAACTTTGTCGACATCGTAGATGTCGCGCTGGTTTTTGTCGGAGTAGTGTCGACAGAATTTGTTGTTGTGTTTTCTGCCAACATGGTATTTATTTTACTGGAATCAGTTTTGTAAGTCATCGTAGAGGTGACAGAAGAATACTTATTTGCTGTTGTGGAGGTGATCTAAAATTATTTTAACGATACTGGAAAATAAATTTGGTCTTTTACATTTTCCGAAATGCATTTATAAGTTTGAATAACAACCCCATGTACGAAGGTCATGTTAACACCAAGTAAATCTCTCTAAATGTTTAAAAAATAAAATCGAAAAAATTTGTTGTTTACTTCACAGCTATAACCTAAAGGTACGGCATATTTGCAACCACTCGTCATAATTTTATTTACAAAAGATTCACATCCACGAACATTGCAAAAGTAAGCACCTTTCATTTCTAAAAATTTGATATTTCTAATCTATCTATTCAAAAATTTTTATAGCTTTACAAGGAATCGACAACTCTTTATGAGAGACCTAAAGGATTTCAAATTTTTTAGGCATAAGGACTCATGGAACCCCGGATCAAATGGATCCAACAACTCTAGTTCCTATCAAAGTAATAGTTGCGAAGAGATTGAAGCTGGACAAGCTGTTCGAATTTAGTCTTTTCTTCTTTGATAGAGGCTAAACGTCGGCAATCAGAATTAACTAGGGCGTGATATGATTCGATCGACTGTACACTATGCATAGGGTTCCCTGGATTCTGGTTCCCCGGATCCTGGGGCTTGTTTTAGGACTCGGGTACCATGACCCAATTAGAGTCTAGGATCTAATAGGATCCTGAAATCAAGGCCCAAAATTTTCTCCGGTTCTGGATCCCGAACCCAATTTCTGTCTCTGAATAAATCCTTTGTCACTTTTTCTACACTATTTACCGTCAGTTCCATAAACATCGTTACTAATTTCAACACAATATTTATCTGATGCCAAGCATTCAAAAGTGTGTGGTTGACTTTCATCTGGAGTAGAAAAAGCGACAGGGCCATCTGGTCCACCAAATTCTAACCAGTAATAATAACTTTCACAAGAATGGGAAAAATTCGACGGCGTAACGTTCGTTTGATTCGCACAAAATCCACAAGTTTGAGCACATTCTTGTAGCATTATGAAACTTTATTGCAGTTATGACTTGTTAATAAAATTCAAAGTCTTACCCATAGACAGAATCGTTGCATAGATTAACGTTCTCATTACAATTAACACTTAAATCTATACAAGAAGGATTGTCCGATTGCAAGATTTTTGGATAAACAACAAATATGTTTAAAAGAAATAGAAATAGGAGTTTCATCTTTAAATGTGCAGAGTAACCCACGGTTGATCGTCGTTCTTAGGTCCGTCCATAAATTACGTTCTCAAAAATCGTGATTTTTTTTTACCTCCCCCTCTTTTAACTAATTTTTCTTAATAAAGCCTTCATTTTTAAGTAGGTCTAACCTTTCGGCGTGGCTACGCTTGAGGCTTTTTATTTGAGAACTTCTTTGTAGAGAGCTAAACATTTGAGGAATTTAATTTAAGGCCGAACATTCGAGGCCCATAATTTGAGGACAAGTCTTTGAGGACTACACTTGAGAACTCGATTTTTTTAGGGCGCTAATTTGAGGCTTTTAATTGGGTTTTTAAAAAAATATAAAAAACAGGAAATATTGTGGCCGGAGGATTTGATGTTAACATTCTGTACCGAAATATATTTATTAGCTACAAATTGAGTTAGGAGTGTTCACATATCAAACGAGTGGCTAGACTAAAGAGGAAGCTGCCGAGGCAGCTTATGTGTAGATGTTTTTATACCTCTCGTTGTAGTATGCTCACACATATGTATAAACAAGTGCGCATACAAATTACATATTAATTACTTATCACATCATCCGCCACAATATGATCTCTAAATCTTATGGGCCTCAAATGTAGCGTCCTAAAAAATTGAGTCTTCAAATGATATTCCTCAAAGACTTGTCCTCAAATTATGGGCTTCAAATGTAGCGTCCTAAAAACTCAAGTCCTCAAAGTCTTGTCTTCAAATTACAATCCTCAAATGTAGCGTTCTAAACAAAAAATCTTCCAAATCTTGTTCTCAAATTCAGAGTCTCAAATGTTCAGCCTCATCTGTCTTGCCTTCAAAAAAAGGCCTCTCCGAAAAAACCTCAAATAAAAAGCCTCAAGTGTAGCCACGCCAACCTTTCAACCGACCCCCTTATTTGGGAACGTAATTTATGGATGGCCCTTTAATTTGGGCATATCTCGGCAATTTTAAAGGCTTTAACAAAAAAATTTTTAAATGCACCAAATTTTCTCAGATACACCTGTGACAAAATTTTCGATACCCGATATGATTTTGGAATAAGTCTGTGTATTGAAGCAAACGTATGAATCCGTTTTAAGAGATTTTTGGGGGCCTACCGTTTTTCGATGCGCTCTACAAAATGGCGTATTTAATTTTCAAAAATTTTTTAAAGGAAAAAAATCAAGTTTTCGCTTCAATACATAAACTTATTCAAAATTCATAGGGATCATACATGGGCAGATTCCTGGTGACCCAAGGTTTTTCATCTGGGGGTTGTGGATCGGGGGCATAGAATATGGGTCAGAAGGCCGACAAATTGAGGATTAATAGTCGAAAAGTAGGTTGCTTGGAGCAGCATATTTATATTTGGAAAAAAAGAATATTTTTTAAATTTGTCAATCTTTATTTTTTCGTCGCCTACTTTTCGACCCCAACGGGAGGGGACCAAATGAGGGTTGTGGATTTTTTTTGAAAATTCCGCCTGGGATGCTGTCCTTGTTGATAAGGAGATTCGCTTACCGAAAATTTTACTGCAGGCGTAGCTGAGAAAAGTTGTGTATTTTAAAAAAAGAATTTTCTAAAGCCTTTAAAATTACCAAGATATACAAATCAAGAACGATGCATCAACCGTAGACCACCTTGTATTAATTAAAATTTTTCACAAAATGAATGATTCGACCAGCCTGTGATTTTATGCATAAAGTATTGACATAATTGAAATTAATGTATAATAATAATGTGTTATAAGATGAAGGTGACTAGGCGTTGATATGGTGGATTAAAAAGCATTTACTCGGCATTTCAAATTTTTTTCTCGTGAATAGCTGGATTAAATCAAACTATGATATAATTATGGATGATTCACACGAATGTTTGGAAATTTGATTTTTGTATTTATTTTTGGAATGTTTTTTTGTTTAACTTAATAATAATAAAACATCTTTTTTTAAGCGCTTTTTAGGCATTTTTGAGCTCAACAACTAAATTGTTTAGCCGATCTACACGATTTTTGGACAAGTTTTCCAACATTTTTTAATTTTCATCAAAATAATCCTATAGGGAGTATTCTATGCGAGAAATCAATTGCAAGCAGTGCCGGACCTTGAAAACTTTTTCCTGATCATGTATTAGCATACTTTCGCTTCAATAATCACACCTCTTCCCTGAATCAAGAAAGCGTTTTCAAGGAGTGTTTTTCACAATTTCTGATCGTTTTTGAGCGAATATGTTAACGCCTTAAAAATCTACCATTTTTGATCTGAACCTGGACCACAAATCTGGACCCAAAAATAAATTTTTTCAAAATTGGTCTAACATGATCAGAAATTGTTGGCCATAGCCCAAAACGGTGAAACAACTCATTTTTGGCAAAAAGAAATAAGTTAACATAGGTTTTGGCATCTAGCTACGCTAAAAATATCGAAAAATCACCATTTTTCAAGAATAAATTAGCTTTAACTCAAAAAAACTCCTGTGCTAATATATCAAACCCACTATACCAAAATTTTCTTGGAAATCTGGGCTACAAAATGTGATAAATATATTTGCTGAAACCTCTCGTAACCGGGTCAAAATGCTGATCTTTGCCAAAAACCCGGTAGAAAAATCGAGGCATGCTCAAAAATTGGAGTATAACTTTTATTGAAGCGAAAACTTGCTATAGATGTCTTTATGAAAATTGTAGAGCAGGTTCTCAGCTTTCAGATGAGTGATCAACAAACTCTCAATTCATGAGATGGTTTCCCATCAATTTTGGGTCCATGAGGTGGTCCCCTCCCCCCAATTTTGGGTCCATGAGTGAGTGGTTCAAGGGGGAGTCTCCACCCTTGCTGACCTATAATTTCAATGTTTTGTTATAAACGGTGAAAATAATTAATACTTTCACCTTTTACAACAAAACTTTGAAACATAAAAACTAGAGTTATGAATTGCTTCCACTTGTTTAAATCTTTCACTTTTTTCCCAACCCTTGTCCGGAACAGTTTGTAAAAAATTGAACCAGTCTTCTATCAGCATAAGATAAAGACAAACCTTTTTGTTCCTCTTGTCCACAACCATCCTATTTCTTGTTTATTTTACGGAGGAATGAATATACTTTTCGCATATTTATCTTTGGTTCTGTAATTCCGAACAGGTTAATGAATAGTGAAAGAAAGTGTTCGGGATGGATTTTCTCGGACACTGCTGTTCATACACAAGAGATGCTTATATAAGCCTCCGAGAGTCGTCAAACTGTAAGCCAGAATTAGTAGCATTTTGACAAAAGCAGTTTACTGATCCCTTTTTTGCAATCAACTTGTTCTTCTTTTATTTGTTAAGTTACAATGGAAAAATTTGTTATTTTAACAATCTCATTTTTATTTTGGGCCTATGGAGGTATTAATTTTTGTTGAACAAGGTGTATAATTTTAATTTTTCGAGGGGACCTCCTCGATCTAGCGCTCGAGCCCATTTTTAGATAGCGCGAGGCACGTGACTTCTCCAAAATCGATTTGGAGAGGTTTGTACAGATAATCTTAAAAATGTTTATAAAAGATACACACAGCTCATTTACTATTTTTATGCTATAAAATGTTCATGCTTACTACAATAAGTTTATTTTGCTTCAAAAAATTTATCAAGCTATAAAGTGTCCATAATTTGTTATACGACTTTAAAGTGCACTACAAAAAATTTATTCGCTCCACATGTAGGTGGTGGGGTGTCATGGTCTATCGTGAAGTCAGGGCAGGGTTGTGGACTTGTGCCGAGGAGTTGAAAGGGTTGTGCTGGAGAGTGGGAGGAGTGAGAGAACAGAGCGGGTTGTGCCAAGGGAGGGGGACGAGATTTATGCCGGTGGGGGAGGAGGAAACGACAAAAATTGATGCACTTTAAGAAATTTTTATAGTGCTCTTGTGATTAAATTGTTATTATGTCTTCTACTGTTTTGGTCTGTTGTGACCAGATCCTTACGCGCATTGAGGCCCGAGTCCCCCTAAACCCGACCGATGGCTGAAAAAAACATAAGGGTCCTCCTTAGGCTTTTTGGTCTGCTCTCTCGCGAGAGGGTTGTGCTTTTTTTCAAATTTACGACGTCCACGCACCCATGTGTGATACACACTATAAAAATTTTACATTCATTACAAAGCGATCAACTAGGCTAGAAAACTTTCGTTTCCTCCCAGAATCTACTCCAGTTTTTAGAATCTACTATAGTTTGTATGGATAAAAACACGAAAAAATTCAACTGCCACACAGTCGAGCACCTTTGCCGTGATCCTATGTATAAGACGCTAATGCTAGATCTTTGTCCAGCTACTTGTGGCTTTTGCCAAGTGACTACAGCAAAACCAGATGAAGAACTTGAAGAAAATAACGTCAGAGGGGCTCCTGAAAGTGAGTTTTAAATAAAAACATATCAAAAGCAGTCATATTTAAAAATGCGTGAGTTTAAATTCCAAAAAAGCAATTGTTTAAGGCAATGGGTCTCCAAGGAGTAAAGACACGAACTGTCAAGATTTTCCCGTCGTCTGAATTTATACCTGGCGAAATTCGAACTTTAGTTCATTTTCACTTAAAAATACTCACCCTCTTTTCTGAATCAGGGGTCAGGAAAGCGTTATCATGTCGGAATTGAGTCCTCGCTTAGAAAAAAAAATCATATTAGCCGGCTTTCCAGCGTAAAATTGAATTTTAGTTCATTTTCACTTCAATACACCCGCCCACATCCCTGAATCAGGGTCAGCGAAGTTTTTTTAAGGATCGATGATGCGCGCTATCCGTACCCCTCCTGTAAAAACCAATTGGTTGCTGGTTTCACACTGAACGTAAAATTTTTCGAAAAACATTTGTTCCATCATTTGGAATTGACCCATCTAGGAGTAATTTTATGCGGGGAATCTGAATTTTACATTTCTGAGACCTGAAAATCTTTCCCCGAATCGAAAAAAGGCTATGCATATGACGTATGGCATGTGATTCTTGTCAAAAATGTGGCCCTACGTCATATAAATAGCCTTTTCTTGATTCGTAGGAAGATTTTCAGGCCTCGGAAATGTGAAATTCGGATTCTCCGCATAAAATTACCCCTAGAGGGGTCGATTCCAGATGAAGAAAAATTTTTTTTCGAAAATTTTCATGTTCAGTGGGATACCTAATCGATACTAGTTCCGAACATTTTAGATGATTGCTTCGATCTTGATTTATACTGTACAAAACGATCACATTTATGTAATTCTCAACTATATAAAGCAATTATGGCAAAAGAATGTGCTTTAACATGTGGCTATTGTACTCCACCACCAGAAGAAGAATAAAGAAAAAATTACACTCCAACAAACAGTGATTTAAGCATCTATAAGTACAAATTGTATTGGGTTGTTCGATAGATACTGTCGACCCAAAAAATGCATCTAAATTCGGCATTTTTCGCTCGCGTTTTCGTTGAAATTTTTTCAGTATTCAGCATGCATTTTTGCATAATAATGAAAAAATTTCAACGAAAACGAGCGAAAAATGCCGAATTTAGATGTATTTTTTGAGCCGGCAATACTTATCGAACAACCCAATAGATACTTTTACAAATAAATTTTTTCTTCCAATTAATTGAGAAAGTAATTTTGAAAATTTTGACCACTTGTTCTACCAAAACTAGCCATTTTCCTTATTTGCTTTAGCTATCTTTACAGGTAGCTTTGCTTATCTATCACGTTTAAAAGGGCTGTTTAGATTGGTACTTTGTTTACCCTCATTGCAACTCCTTCATTTGGGATATTTTTAGCCTGTCGGAGAAGGTTGTTTTGGTTTACTAATTTTGTAAAAAGGACTTTAGACTCGCTCTTTTCTCCTACTCGAGCTATTGATTTGAATCGCTTATTTTTACGAAATATGTTTTTTCGGAGATCAACAATAATTAGAGTCAACAATAATTAGGCCAGAGAACAGTGTGTTTACTAAATAGTCTGGCAAATTTTACAAAAATAAATTTTGAGCAGACATTTTTCATTTTTGGTCTCCTTATGTTTTTTTGAGCATCCACTCTCTTATTCCAATGACGGAGTAGGATTTTCGATTTTTCAAATGTACAAAAAATATATACAGTCTACTAGTGATGTCCAAACAACTGACATGGACATCGGGCTGTCGCGGAATAATTGTTTCGGTCCCGACAAGTTCCGGGCATTTTTGCTGTTCCGTGTTCCGATCTGTTCCGACCATTTTTTGTCCGGAACATGAAATTATCGAGTCAACAAAAAATGTATTTTTTCTATGTGTGACCGATCTTTTCAATGACAGATTTATTGAATCAGGAAATTTTGTACATGTTTTTACTGGATTATTAAATTTTGCTTAAATAGTAAAACTAGTATAATAGATTAGAGCACATTCTAAATATAAAAAAACAGTTCTAATATAAGATGACATGGGCCATGTTATGCCATATGTTAGTCCCTCATGTAATGCTGACTTGGGCATCACTACAGTCTACTTTTAATATACCGCTACCCTGGAGCCTGTCGCGTTATATCGAGAGTAGACTGTAGTGTTGTAGGAAAAGAATTTTTGTACCCCACCTCTAGTGAAATTCCGAGGATCTCGATTTATAGCGCGCTTCAGCTTTGTATAGATTTTACTTTTATTTAATTTAGATAAAAACTTTTAGTAAAGCTATAAAAATGTTTCGGATAATTATCAAGCGATTTTCTTCTTCGTCTTCAACTTTACCCCCAATTAATACAGGATCAAGCACTTTAACTGGTAAAACAACTATTGGATCTCATTCAGCGAGTGAACTACATACTACAGATAAAGGTATTTTTTAAATTTAAACAAAAAGATTTTTACTCTTTTTTGTGACTTTTATTTCTTAAGGAAAAATTTAAAAAATGTTTCAGAGATCAAAAAATCTTTTCACAATCTCTAGCTAGCCTAACAAAACGATCAATTATCAATGTTCTCTTACCTTCCCATGTGGTCTAGTGGTTAGGATTCGTGGCTTTCACCCACGCGGCCCGGGTTCGATTCCCGGCATGGGAATAATCTTTTTGCACTTTACGAAAATCTCGATTTTAATCGAAAATAAAGAATGTGCATGAAAAATTATTATTTTTACTTTAGACCAGATGGCAATTGAAGCCGAGTACATGCGAATTCATCAAGAAACAGCTGGTCTGAACGGTAGGTTGAATTTTCCTGTATAATCTCATTATTTACACACTTGGTAAGGGGAAGGTCGACTCACCCATAATGATTTCGCAAAGGGATGACAAAGGGGCTTCACTTTTGATATAAAAATAAAAATTTGTCCCCGTTATGTTTTTGTCTAAAATGTTTAAAAATTTTTTTCATACCAGCTGTTTGGGGCTGTCCAGATATTACGTTATCAACTTTTTTGGGATTTTGACCCCTTCCCCCCCCCCCTCCCACGATATCAAAATGCACTAACGTTATCAATCTTTTTTGCCGACCTCCCTCCAATATGATAACGTATTATCTGGACAATCTCTTTCCTGAAGAATTTGTATGTACTATGCTTCAATAATGATCATGATTTTTTACCAAAATCGTCCAATTTTTCAACAAAATGTCCAAAAATTGCCATTTCTCACCAAAAATATTCATTAGTGAGCATTTTCAACTTTAAAACAAGAATTTTTCACAAAAAATTTTCTGTTTTTGCTAAAGAATTTCACAAAAATTTTTATTTTTTCAACAAAAAAGGCCCCAAATAGCCATTTTTCGCTAAAAATTATGATTTTCTGAGCATTTTCCGCTATAAACGAGCAAATTTCAAACAGTTATCGCCTGAGGCACCGTTTTTTTGTTGCTTTAGATCAAAAATTTCACTAAAATTGTATAAAACTACCATGTTTCAAAAAATACCCCAATTTTTCATTTTCGACTAAAAACGATCATTTCTGAGCATTTTCAAATTTTAAGTTGAAAATGCTCAGAAATTATCGTTTTTAGTCGAAAATGAAAAATTGGGGTATTTAAAAAACATGCAATTTCAAACAAAAAAATTTCGCTATCGGGGGAGGGGGATTTCGCTTTTCGGTTTACCAACCTACCCTCTTTGCCCATTTGTGATTATTTAAAATAAATTATCTTAGATTTCTTTGATGAGAGCTGGAAGCAGACATGGCAATAGCTTTTTCTTAGAAGATATAACATTTACATCAAGCTATCAATCATTGCTAGATGCGTATTATACAGTTGTTTTAAAAAGTCGGAGCTACTTCGGCTCTTATACCCCATTGAACGTGGTCTAAAATCGAAAAATTTTATTTTTCGAACTTTCTCAAAAATGACCCTATTAGGGTAATTTTATGCGGGAAACAAGTTGGCGATGTTATTTTTGCGTAAAAACACTTCCATCTTTTGAAAATCGAATTTTCGCATATTAGCTTAAAGGGGGGACCACTTTAGAGTCAGATCTCGATCAAAAAAAAATTTTTTTGAAATGGCGGTTCTAGGGGTAAAAAAATGCGAAAAATCGATTGCGCGCATTAAAACATTCGCTTCAATACACCAATTCCTTCCCTGAATCAGGGTCAAAGAAGCGTTTTCACGGTTCGGGAGTGCGCGCAATTGATTCCCCGCCTAGAAAAACCTAAGAATCGACGGTTTTCTCATAAAAATCCTAAAATGTTTGATTTTCGCTTCAATA
>OZJO01027152.1:0-11324 GCA_900406225.1 Acrobeloides nanus | reverse complement strand
TTTACACGCTTCCCAAAATGCGAAATATGGACATCGACCACTCGTTGGATAGCTCTTCGTGAGTACAATCGATTTGCGATAAAATTTTGATAACAAATTCGCAATTTTTTCAAATGAAATTTTGAATTTTCTAATTCCCGCTGGGCTCAATCCCTTTCGTTTCAATACAAATTTACATTTAAAAACTTTGAAGGAAATTTCAAACGCAAATATCTCGAAAGGGTTAAACTTTCAAGGGGTATCGTAAAAACAAAAAATGATCAGCAAAAATTCCTCTTTCTTGTAAAAATAAATTTTCGAGGTCCGTTCAAAAGTTCAGTGATCCTTTAATGCATATTTTTAAGTTAAATATGTGTAATAGTTATGCTGTTACTGTTGATGTTGTTTAACAAGATGAGTTACCCAAGAACGAAAATTTCTAGATGATCGGTTTATTTTGGTTCACCCTTTACATTAGAAAAGAGTTTATTTGAAAAAATATTAATATCGACACGAAAACTTGCTCGAAAGAAGATACTAGTCTCATCGTGTTCAGTATAGGTATTACTACAAAAAGTTTTTTTCGAACATTCAAAACGGATTTCTAGAATCGACTAACCTAAAAAAATAAGTCTCAATTCCAATATTGTTCTTTTGATAACATTTTTATATGGGCAACTGCCCCATTTACTGATTATTATGACTTAAGAACTTTGATCAACGATGCAAGAATTTTCTGAATGCCACATGATAAAGTTAAAGCTGTGCTTATTGAATTTTATAGCATAAAATATTTCCATTATGTTTTTATCGGTAAATTCCAAGCATTTAACATGCAGGTGGTCTTTGATAGATTAAGCGTTATGAGAACAAGAACAGTGATTTGTTAAGGGGGTAAAAAATCGTGATATGTAGAAAGAACGTCACTTTTCTCGACAACTACAAAGGCTTGGGACATAGTTTTGGTGTCACTGGAAAGGGCAATGATCGAAATTTTTTCAAATGAAATTTTGAATTTTCTAATTCCCGCTGGGGTTAATCCCTTTCGTTTCGGAAGCACAACATGCATCAAGAGTTTGTCGTAATGGAATTTAGATCAAGAATTTACGTTAAGGAATTTAGATCAAAAAAGGTCAAGGAAAATTTTTCAAGCTCTGAAAATGGTCGCAATCGATTCCTCACATATGAAAACCCCTGTATAGGTGCCATTTCTGAAACAATTGGACTTAACCTTGTTGAGAAAAATACATATAAAACAGAAAATTCTTGATCTAAATTCCTTAACGTAAATTCTTGATCTAAATTCCATTACGAAAATTTTTGATCTAAATTCCTTAGTGTAAATTCTTGATCTAAAATCCTTTACGAAAATTCTTGAACTAAATTCCATTACGAACATTCTTAACTTATATTCTTGACGCACATACTCTTTACGACAAAATCTTGATGCATGTTGTGCTTCCTTCGTTTCAATACAAATTTACGTTTGAAACTTTTGAAGGAAATTTCAAACGCAAATATCTCGAGAGGGTTAAACTTTCAAGGGGTACAGTAAAAACAAAAAATGATCAGCAAAAATTCCTCTTTCTTTTAAAAATAAATTTTCGAGGTCCGTTCAAAAGTTCAGTGGTCCTTTAATGGTAACACCAACTTGGTGTTTCCATTTGATGTTCCATTTTGTTCTTATCAATTTAACTTTTTACTACCAAAAGAACAAACTCGAATTTATGCATGGAATTCAATTTGTTTACTATGAGAAAAAATTCCCAAACCACACGCTGTTTCTTCGACGATTTATTATCAATTTTATTATAAATTAATTCTTGCCTTGATGATCAGAATCAAGAATCAAGACTCAATAATAAATAATGGCAGCAGCTAGTCTATAAAAAGCGATAACGAAGTGTAATTAGTCAAAAATTGACATATATTTACACTAGTTTATTATTTCAAAAAAAAATGTTTCAGAATAGTCTCTTTTTTACGTCGATTGTTTCGCTGTTATGTTGTTGTGTAGCTCGCATGCCAATCGGCTATAGCGACCACTATGCCAGGCATGTTCTCTGTCCACTAGCCAACTTAGCGGATCATTCGAATGATTCATATGTGAATGAGTATTTGGGCAATTGTTTTTATAATGCTTCGGTAGGTTTGAGGCTTACAAGTCTTGAAAAGCTATAGAAATTTAGAGAACTAGAAAATCTATATACAAGGTGTGTGGAAATTATCCGACCCCCTATAGTAAGGTATACAGGATGTTTCAGATGAAACCTACCTATTTTATTTTGCCATAGCTTTTTTCTGGAAAAGTATTCTGAATTTTCGACTTTTGGAAAATAATGAGCTAATTTGTCCATTTTATGCATATTTTTTTGTTTTTGAAAATCTTAACTTTGGGCAAAAAGTTTTCGCCCGGGCTGGGATTCGAACCCACCCCTTTATGAGCAAAAAGCGAGAGCCATACCACTCGGCTATGAAGGTCGGTTTCGCCGGAAAATTTTAAACGAGTGACTAACCGACCTTCATAGCCGAGTGGTAGGCTCTTGCTTTTTGCTCATAAAGGGGTGGGTTCGAATCACAGCCGGGGCGAAAACTTTTTGCCCAATTCAAGATTTTCAAAAACAAAAAAACATGCATAAAATGGACAATTGTAGCAATTCTTTATAGTTCGACAAGACGAACAAAATGACACCAAAATTATCCAATTTGAACACTGTTTTGGGTTATTGAAACGAAAACATGAATCAGGGTTTTCGTTTCAATAACCCAAAACAATGCTCAAATTGAATAATTTTCGTGTCATTTTGTTCGTCTCATTTTAACGCATTATGTACTTATATATTTCACAGGTGCTTGACATATATAAGGAAGAGTTGTAGTAGCGTCTTTATACTTTACAATTTCCTGACGCAAATGACTATACCACATTCCATCTGATTTCAGACTTAGATAGCTTGGAACATACGTAGGATCAGCATCTAAACCTTTTGTTTTGTGTATAGAAAGAAGTTATACTTGGCGCAAAATGAGTGTAACCTTGAAGAGGAGTTCCATCGAGCCATATATCAAAATTATAGTAAAATGAATTTAAAATAGATCCAGATCCGATCCAGATTTCGGCGATGTTGTTTTGCTTCATAACATCTCAAATTAAAATTGGTCAAAATTAAAAATTGGTCAAAATCGAAAAATTGATCAAAATTGAAAAAATTGGGTCAAAATCGAAAAAAATTGGTCAAAATTGAAAAATTACATCTCAATTAGACTACGCATAAACCAAATGCGGCACTTACTTAAAAAATAGCTATTTACAAACGCACTCTTGACACTCGATATATGTCCTTGGGTGTCCAAACTCGTTCCATTTCCTTGACATATACTTTCAGCATTGTCAAAATTGGTCGCGTCGGTAATCAAACAGTAGGATTTGCCTTCATAAGTCAAGTTTATGCCTCGACAATTCCATACAACCGGTTTAGCAGGTTTTGTCTGATTGCATATGACGCATAATGAACACGACATAGGACATCGTATGCACATGAGATTTTCTAAAATGGCCTATGATTTGATTTTTAAAAAAACTTACGATACTCTGTCATATTACACATGGGGTTGTCGTCGATCGACCCACCGCACGGTGGATCTTCGTTACAATCTATAGAATATATGTTTTCTCGAAAGTTGATGACCTACTTCTCGCCGGATCTATGCAACTACCCGTGCATGCACACGTTCTTGGATCACAATAAGTACAAAAGTCTCCACTGGGACAATCGTCATCACAGTTACCACAGCCGTAGATCGATGGAAACAAAGAAATTAGTATCAAAATATGAGAAAATTGCATAATTACAAGTTAAAAAGATCTTAAGAATATTGATTGGTTTCTTGCTTTTGATTAGAAACGATTTAATAGTACAGGATTGAGATGGAAATCATAGTCTTATCAATAGAATAAGGGGTAGAAAGCGTGTCCTATAGCGAAGGAGGTCAAAAATTGAAAAGTCGTTTCATCTATGACTTTTAGATTAGCGAAATTTGTCATAATTTATACATATTCGGAAAATTCATGAAAAATAGAGCATTTTTTGTTTTTATAGTAAAAAACCGGGGAACCGAGCGCTTCGCGCCCGGAAGGGAGAAGAAGTTGGAACTCTGTTATGTTGCAAACTCGTAGGCGGTCATTTGCATACCTAGGGCGCGGCCCAGGTTGACCAAACTACAGCATTTCCGACCAATTTATCTAATATACCTCTAGGGTACTCCCGAATCGTCTATCTCTTGTTCCGGTGTTGGTGGTCCATCAGGCTAGGACTCATTAAGTCTCACAACAGTTAAGTTGTTATCCAATGTTTCATAGCAGGCACGGCCCTACACGCCTGCTCAGTAATGGTAAACACCAATTAGGCCGTTAGATGCACGGAAGACCGAGTTCCCTTTTTTGATAGAGATTTTCCGGTTTTTTACCGAAATTTCCACTGTTTTTACACCGAAACCATTTCTTTCAATTTTTTCGAATTTTTTCAATTTCTTTCAAATTTTTTCAATTTTTTAGAATTTCTTTCAAATTTTTCGAATTTTTCAATTTTTTTCAATTCTTTCAATTTTTTTCAAATTTTTAGAATTTTTTAGAATTTTTTTTCGAATATTTTCATTTTTTTCAAATTTTTTAGAATTTTAAAATTTTTTCAAATTTCTTTCATATTTTTTCGAATTTTTTTCAATTTCTATCTAATTTTTCGTTTTTTTTCAAATAAAGAACATTTATTGAAATGCAAAAATATTTAGGCAAAGGAAGGATCGAACCTGCCCCTTTCCGACTTCAAATCTAAAGCTTTACCTACTGAGCCGTAAAGGCTAAAACCCATTTCAACCCACAAGTCCATAATTAATTCCCCGACCCCAGTAAAGAGCGATCCCGTCCGATTTGGTAAGTTAAGCAACGTTGAGACCGTCAGGTTCGATCCCACTAGGGCAAAAATTTTGATTTTCAAAAAAATTCTTTTACAAACAATGGAGCAAAAAATTTTTGCTTCATTGTTTGTAAAAGAATTTTTTGAACTTCAAAAGTTTTACACCTCCGGTGATCGAACCTGTGGGCCCAACTTATTTAAGGGGATTCGAACCCTCGACATGTAAAACTTAATGTTGTTTGCCATCTTACCGGGGTCGGGGAATTAATTATGGACTTGTGGGTTGAAATGGGTTTTAGATAAAAGTTGTTTAATTTATGACCACATATTAAAGCATAAAAGGCGAAAAAATTGATTAAATGAAAAAAATTGATTTTTTAATTTTTTCAGAGGGGTACCACCACGGTTTTGGTGTCGTTTTTCTTCTCTCATCGAGCTCTTTCCAAAAATCTAAGTCGTAACGGGACTGCACTTAAGGTTACAAAATTCGGTGACACAAACAGACATTTCTCGTTTAATATTATAAGATAAGATTCGGAAAATTCATGAAAAATAGAGCATTTTTTGTTTTTATAGTAAATTCTGAACGCTAATGGCTTTGAGATAATCGCGTTTGAAGTTGGCGATTTGTGAAATTTGTTTTGAATTTGAAATTTCCGCAAAGACCCTGTTTCAGGATTTAAAGGAACTGAAGCAACGGCTACAAAAATGTAGCCTCATCGAGCTCTTTTGGAAAGAGCTCGGTGAGAGAAAAAAACGACACCAAAACCGTGGTGGTACTCCTTCTAAAAAATTAAAAAATCAATCGATGCTAAAGCCTTTTTGGGTAAAAGTAGCTTTTTTTTCTTAACCTAGCTATACAAATTACTACAATGTTTATTTTATGAAAATTTAAAAGATTGATGCAAAAATCGATTTTTCCGCTAAAATTCAAAAAAGTTTGTGTATTACAACGAAGAGCTTGTAACAAATTCAAACGCAATTATCTCGAAAACTACAACGATTCACAACGTGCCGTAAAAACAAAAAATGCTCCATTTTTCATGATCTTTCTGAATATATCATTTTTTTCCTATGTTGTAACTGACTGGACTAGTTCTTGAAGCCGAACAACCAAGGGAGTAGCCTTTTGTTAAATCTTTTTTAAATAACTTTTTTTTCAGTCTAGAACTACAAAATCGTCAAATTTCTTCACGACAAAGGTGTTAATCGCTTTATCAGTAAGACGTAACAGTCTCAATTTCATCTAAAAATGAAAATTTTGAGCAAAATTATTTTGAAATATGACTATTGGTAGTAGTAGTATATATTATTTTCTTGTTATCGTATTCCCTATTTTGGCTAATCTCATATCTTCGACCCAGGATTCAACGTTACTAGAGTCAAAGATTAGTAGTCCTATTGTCATCAATATAACGAATCCAAAATATTTATTTTTACCCACTAATACAAGTATATATAATGCTGGGTTTATAAATAAATGGAATTTTCTTGTCGATTATTTAAATTATACTCAGATGCTCAAAATAGAGATTAGGTTAGAACTTCGACAACATGACCACTTAATCATATATGTTTGTGATGAACAGAAGAATGTTTTATACAATGCATATATTTCAAATCCATATTTACTATATACCCAAGAGGACAACGTTTGTGTCATGTTCAATGCTTCCAAAGAGCCTATGATGGATAGAAACTACTATTGGACTATTAGTTTTGAACTTATAGCTACAGCTCCTAAGTTTTATGAAGTAATTTTTGTTAGGGTTGGTAGAGAAAAATTGACAAAATTCGAAAAAATTTGAAAAAAATGAAAAAATTGGATACTTTCGAAATACATTATTATGGAACTGTGGTGTATGGATATTCCGAGGGTTATATCTATGTTTACGAATCATCGGTTATGAAGAATTTCAACCGAGTTTTACCGTTTCCAAGCAAATATCCAAAATTTTACTTCAAGTTCATCATATTTAAACCTTTTTTATGTTGGACCCTCGAAAAACAACATTGCCATAGATTTTTGCGCAAATTTTGAGCATAAAGGCCAAAACTCGGCGCGGCTCGCAGGGCCGGCGTATTATAATACAAATAAATGCCTTCATAATGATTTTACCCAAAACCCGCTTGATGCGGAGCGCCATCGACGCTCGGTTCCCGGTTCTTTAATTTAAACGATGCATAAAATATTGGTTAAAATTTATACATTCAAAGATACATTTAAATTACCCCCCAAAAAACAATATTCTTTTCGAAGACACACCCCATTATTTTTTGATAACACTTGTTTATACTTGGTTTTATCACTATAATTTGTACATTGCCAAATTAGTTCTTTCATTGATGCGTTAAACAATTTGGGTCCTTCTAAAAGCCCCCGCCATTTATGGTGAAGTCAAGTCATTTTGGAAGTTTCACCTTTGGGGGTTTTCAGCTATGTGAGGAATCGATTGCGAACTTCAAAAAATTGTGAAAACGCTTTCTAGGTCCCTAATCACTTAAAAACCCATAGTAGTTTTTAAAGGGGGTAACAATCATAGCAGGATCTCGAAAAAATTTTTTTCCCAAATTTTTGTAAAAAATACGTTCTTAGGGGTAATTTTATGTGAGAAATCGATTCCGCGCATTCCCAAAGCATGAAAACGCTTCCTTGACCCTGAGTCAGGAAAGGGGTTGGTGTATTGAAGCGAAAATCAAACATTTTCGGATTTTTATGAGAAAACCGTCGATTCTTAGGTTTTTCTAGGCGGGGGAATCGATTGGGCATATTTCCAGCGCATGAAAACGCTTCCTTGACCATGTTTCAGGGAGTGTAAATCCTTCCTTTTGATTTTATTCAAAGTTTTGGATTTTTCCGTATCGTTTATCTTGGGTTTTTGTTTTTTTCGCTAAAGGAAGGATTTACAGTCTCTGAAACATGGTCAAGAAAGCGTTTTCATGCGTCGGAAATATGCCCAATCGATTCCCCGCCTAGAAAAACCTAAGAATCGACGGTTTTCTCATAAAAATCCGACATGTTAGATTTTCACTTCAATACACCAATCCCTTCCCTGAATCAGGGCCAATGAAGCTCTTTCATGGTTTGGGAGTGCGCGCAATTGATTCCCCGCTTAGAAAAACCTAAGAATCAACGGTTTTCTCATAAAAATCCGAAAATGTTTGATTTTCGCTTCAATACACCAACCCCTTTCCTGAATCAGGGTCAAGGAAGCGTTTTCATGCTTTGGGAATGCGCGGAATCGATTTCTCGCATAAAATTACCCCTAAGAATGTATTTTTTATAAAAATTTAAGAAAAAAATTTTTTTTCGAGATCCTGCTNTGTTTCCCCCCCCCCCCCCTTAAGTGTTTTTATGGCGATTTAGTGATAAAGGATGCATTTTCATGCTCATAAATTTCCTTGTATAGAACCCCTAGACAGTTTTTTTTACTCAAAAATGAGCAAACAAAAATTTTTCATTTTGTTAAAAAACTTCATCAAACACCGAGAAATTTTAGAACGACCCGATAATAACCATGCCCGAATCATGTGCGAATATTTTTATTGAAAATCATACTAGACGCCACTTTAAATTTCAAGTCGTTCATCTCTATACTGGGCAACCAGCAGCAGATCATTCTGATTGGATATTAGTAGCTCCGGGTGAAAAAAAATTTATGATGAAGGTCCGGTACACTCATGGATTATTTTCATTCGGCGTAGATAATTGGCAAGTTCATGGGATTGAACAGGCTGAAGATAGAGGTATAAACGATAAATATCTTTAAAACTTTTTAGACCCTAATAGTCAAGTAAATATTATTGGTGGGCGTCTTTGGAAAAGCCAACCAGCGTTCTTGTGTGAATATAAAGGGCATATGTTAACGGCCCAAGATGCTGAACAAGAGACAATTATTATGGTATTTCCATGTCTAATCGATTTTATCTCGCCGAGCGGAACATCGACTACCCGTTGGTGTAGGTCGGGTAACGATACCCCATTTAAGTAAGTTATTTTTAACTATTTTACATCTAAACTTTTTAAAGTATCAGTTCAATAAGTTCCTTCACTGGGGTGACACTCGAAAATGTAACTGATGGATATTTTAAATTTCAAGTCTTTTATATATATCCTAAAGAAACTATACAGTTTTCACAGTGGATACTATTAGCGCCAGGAGAAATAAGACCTATATTTGATATCGCCTTCATACATGGGCTTCTAGCAGCCGCAGATAAAATCCAATGGAGAGTTCATGGAATTTTACAAATTACAAGTATAAAGTTAGTGAAATTTTCTACTCGAATTTCAGATGATTATGGATTTGTCGACGGTCCGCTCTACACAAGTGTGAATAGTTCTCAAAATGAACTTCTTTTACATGGATTAAATGCAGAAGATGTTGGCAACGAGATTCTTATAAGGGTTTACTGTAATACGACAGAATTTATCTCGGCAAGTGGGAGATCAAAATTTTGGTGGGGGAATGGGGGCGATGTAGATCATAGATGAACAGTGTTGGCAAAATTGCCACCCCGCTTCGCAAAAATTTTTAACGATCCCCTTGCAATTTCACCACTGATAGGGCGAAAAAATTGATAAATATTCGAAATTTTTGGGGCCATAATAAAAATTCATTTCAAAAATCCCATTATTCGACCCCCTCAATTTCGAAAATTTCACTTAGAGACCCCTCCGCAAAATCGTTATTTTTTTTGCATTTCCTTGTTCAACTATGACCGGGATCAACCTAAATTATTAATTCGAACTAGCTATTTTTCTTTTTATAAAAAATATGAATCTTAAAAGTTGATTTTCATCTTACTTTTCACCCATCTTTTCACATTTAATCAACATTCAATTTCACAATACACCTTCTCCTGAAGTTGTTGTTTTCGTTAGATTCCCGTGTTTTGCTGCTTATTTTATTTATAGATTATTTAATAAATTGCTTTATCAAAAAAATCATGTTATCAAACAACCGATCATAAACACCCTAGTTGGCATTCAAAAAAATCAGATGATATACCTGCATCAGCAGAGGTAAAAATTGATAAACGAATTGAAAGTTTTACGAAAGTGCTCTGAAATGTAAAAATCATCTAGAAAACAAGGAAAACGTTGCCTGGCATTAGGGTAGATGGGATCCCGAAATCGGGATTCGACAAATATCGTTTTATGGTGAAATCTGAGAAGAATGTTGTCGATGGATAAAATATTCACCAGATTTTCCTACATATTTTGCAAAAGACCGTATCGAAAAATCATGAATCTATAAAAAGTTAAGGCTCGAGATCGACAAAAAAATTTGAATCCCGATTTCGGGATCCCGATCCAGGATCCCGAATCGGGATCGATCGATCCCGAGCCATAACTTTTATAGATTCATGATTTTTCGATACGGTCTTTTGCAAAAATGTAGGAAAATCTAGTGAATATTTTATCCATCAACAACATTCTTCTCAGATTTCACCATAAAACGATATTTGTCAAATCCCGAAAATCGGGATCCCAAAAAATCGGGATCCCGATTTCGGGATCCCATCTACCCTACCTGGCATTTATAAACTGCTTTAAAAATTACTCTAAAAAGTCGATTTTTAGAAGAAAATCGGAAAATTTTTTTTCGATTTTTCGAGAATAAGCTATAAATGTTACGCCCCCTTTAAGGAAATTCCCACCCTTATAACTTTTTATTCTATAGACGAATTCAATTTTTTCTTTTTCCTTTTTGTTTTTCAGACTTTCCACGATCGTTTCAACAGGATAGATTTATAATTCGAAGTTTTTCTATTTTTGGTTTGATGTGCATAGTGTAAAAAATCTTTTTGAGCAATTTCAAATACCAAGCATGGAATTTCTCCCGATAGAGTCCATCCTAGCATACATATGACCATGCCACTTTTACAGGAGTATATATACTAGGGATGCATAATGGTTTTTTACAAAAGGTAGCAAAATTTTGTAAAAAAGGTGGCAATTAGGTATCTTTGGGTGGCATTTAAGCTATTTAAATTTTATTTAAAAAATTATGCCACTTTTCTGAGCAGTTCAACTTGTTAAATCGATTTTCGCCTTTTTCTTTTATTTTCTCGATAGCTTCGTTGACTTCTTATATCTTAATTTTATATTTGTGTTCAACGGCGCAAAGTGGATTTTGGTTTGGGGTGGGGAAGTCCCCAAAAATTTACATTGGTCCCCTTTGTGTTTTTTTTCAAAATTTTTCCAAATTTTTGGGCAAAAACGTAAGGTTTTTTCGATTTTTCAACAAAATTTATAAAAAGATCTTAGTTTCCCCTTATGGTTTTTCGCGCTGGAGGCGCGAAAATTTTTTATTGAAATCCTCGAATGAAGTCAAAAAACCAGCGCCACAGGCGAAAATTTTTTTGCAAAATGCTTGTTTCTAAGCTGAAAATGCTCAGAAAATCACGATTTTTTGTATGAAAAAT
>OZJO01027149.1:0-12606 GCA_900406225.1 Acrobeloides nanus | reverse complement strand
TTTTTTTTCTCGATTCCGTGATCAGGGACCAATATCCTATCGATTTTATTGGACACAAAAAAAATCCCTGACCCTTGACCCGCGACCCTTGGACCAATGGGTGATTCTTACAGAGACTGTGTCTTAAGCAAGAGATCAAGTTTTCGAGTGAAATTACGATAAAAATGCTATTAGGTGGCGACATAAGTTTTGAGACAACTTTATGTTTTCAAATCAATTTCGATTAACGCTCCCAAGACTGGTTGAAACAAAAAATTTTCTAGGCCAGTTTTTCACACTGTACACAGTTCTGCAAAAACTTTTTGATTTTGTCAACATCTAAGGGGTTAAATATGCGAATTTTATCAGACATGTTTTTGCATGAAACTCCTTTTAGAAAAATTGTCATAACTCTGAGTAGGGAAATTTTTACGAAATGGTTAACCACTCATTGGAAAGCTGGAATACTGCACTATAGGTAGATGGTATATTAACTTCTAATGTAATCTTTCAAACATTATCATAAAATCAACCAAGTTGGCCGAATTCGCATACAATAATCAACAAAGTTCGATTTTTTCAAATCATGTTGTTACTAAAGATGGCCATTTTGACCCTTTTTTGAGATTTTTGAGCAAAATGACTTTTTTGAAAGTTGTAAAACAGATTTCCAGCTATCGTTTAACATATAGATTGCTGTATAAGGTTTAGTAGAACTCGAGTTATGATGCTCTGAAGTTTGTCGCAAAACTTATGTGCCACCTAATAGTTTCTCTTTTCCGGTCATGTTTTCGTACCGATGATGTGATTTGTCAAATCTATAGTTGTATTGTTTATTCGTTTTCTAAATGATGACATTTACAAGGCTAGTTTTGCAATTTTCCAAATTTTTGTTTACGTCTGGCCTAAAACTGATAAGAATTTTTTCAGTTTTAGTCCAAATGGGTATAAGTATTAAAAAGCGGAGGTGCACGAGGCCGTAGTTGTAGTTGACCATTCACGCCATTTATCAGTGAACTGCAGCAGCGCGCATCGGAACTCATTGTGGCGTGACTGTGCTCACTCTCTTTGGTCTATAACCAAGCATTACTCATTTCTTTATGAATAAATGTCATTTTTCATACCTTCTTCATTGGGCTCTTAAGTTTCAGGCTTATTTCACTCGAATACAAACCTAGGTTTACTTGAATGCAAGTACAAAATAAAGAAAGGCATAAAAAGTGAAGATGTGTATAATGAAAGTGTATAAAATGATATATAGTCTCATTTTTCTAATTACTTTTAAAACATTAAATTTTCGTGAATTCGCGAATTTTAAGAGAAACAACCGCTGAATCACTGCACCATACTGGGCAAAAGTTGCCACCACTTTTTGCAAATTTTTTTTACGCCGTGACACATGATCTTCTAAAATATTTTTGTCATAAAGATGATATTCGTTTAGATCGGTACAGTGATGGTGAATATCTCCAAATTGTTGAAGCTTCCCATCTTTATATTGTTGTTTTTTGAAATCTTGTTTATTGCAGCAAGTCTGAATGGCGAAATCTCTCCATGTAAGTTACTCTCCATGTAATTTTTTACAAATTATATTTTATAGTTGATGAATACGGGCGATACCACAACCCAGAAGAATGTATCCAACTAGAAATCTATCAGAAGCTTAGCTACGATCGATTAAACTCAAAGTGTTTCGGGATAAAAGAAAATGATGTAAGAATTTTTTTCTATGAAAGTGTCACCGTTTTTTCGTTCATCCATTTTCAGCCAAATTTGAGGCGCAATATTTGATCGAAGTAAACTTTTTAGACAAATTTTTGGATGTTCACCAGCATCAATCAATCGTGCACGTTACCAAATCAGTATTGTCAAACTGTTCCCATCTTTTCAGATGGTAATGCTTCAGCTGGACTTAAATGTACCGACCCAGATGGCAGACATTACAAAATTGTAACTTTATTTTTTCTCAACATATAAGGACAAGGATTTTAGATTGAATGGGCCGTAACTAGCACATCGCATAATGGTCGTATTATGTTCAGGGTTGTCTATTCTATGATGAATTTTTTCAATGAAAAAGATCCCCAACGAGTTCTAAATTGGAATAAGATGCTCTGCTCATATTGGCTAGACGAAGCTTTACAAAGCCTAAAGGTATTTTATGCAAGAAGCTATATTTAGAGTTTAAAAATAACTGAATGGAATCTGTTCCGGAGGGTAGAGCTCATAAGGAATGTTCAACATAGGAAACACGGCTATGGCCAAATCGCATATTGGGCGATGAAGTAGGTAGATAGACTAGTATCCCATAGTGGTTACTTTTTCCAAAAAGGGAACAAAGGTTTTTCTACAGGCCTCACAAGGCCTAAGGTTAAGATCTAGGGATAAAGCCTAAGGTCAAGGCCTCAGGCTAAAGCCTAAGGCGCTAAGTCTTAAGGCCAGGGCCTAAAGTTAAGACCTAAGGTTAAGGCCTGAGGTTAAGGCCTGAGGCCAAGGCCTATACGAGTATAACCTTGTGGGGCCTGTAGAAAAAAATTTGTTCCCAATTCTGAAAAAATAAGCACTGTGGGATATCAGTCTATCCACCTACTTCATCGCCCGATATGAGATTTGGCCATAACCGCGTTTTCTATGTTGAACATTCCATGTCAGTCTTTGAATGATAACTTGGTCCTGGAAGAAAGACCTCCAGAACCAAGTTCTACCCCTTGAGAGTAGAACTTGGTCCTGAGGTTGGAACTTGGCCCACGGTTGAGTACTGAAGGCGTCAATCCAGGAACTATATTACTAATGATATATTTTAGACGGGTAAACCAATCGAACCATTCGAAAAGAAGAAAATCTACAATAACCATACGTCGGTTAATGAGACCATTTCTAGTCTAGTCATCCAGGATAACATAAAAGGATTGGACAATCAAGAATATACTATAATACACTTTACCACAAACAAGGGTCAATTATTTCGGTTTATCCACGAAGACCAAGGTGCTGTATTTCTAACCAAAACTCATAATAATGAGGTATAGAGTGATTTTAAAACACAAGTAAACATTTTTTAGCCCATGTATGATCTGAAATTAGTTAACGAAACTACTCTGAGCTATAACACTCCATATGAAAGCGACCTACGATTCCGACTACAATTGCCTCAAAGTTGTTTAGAATGTGTCGGATTACGACATCCATTAATTGGCTGGGACTGGGATAAACAAGGCTGTGTATACGCGACCAAAGATACAAAGTAAGCATTGCGTGATATTAGTTGAAAACTATTGCATTTTTAGTAAACCAAGCATTTGGCACAATCTCGTTGGCGGTATTTCTAATGTTTGTGGAATACTCCAGAATCAAGTAGAAAAAGACAAGACTATAAAAGGTGAAAAAGAAGAACCATCAAAAGTTGTGTTATATGAAGATAATAGAAAAATAATCAACCACAACTATTTTAATATAACAACAGACCAGAGAGTTAACAACAGATCAGAGAGTGAGTTATATAAATTTTTTGTTAATGTAACATTTTTTAGGCTCAACACAAAATTCGTTGATGGAAGTCATTACGCCAATTCCTAAAACCTCGAGCGACGATAAGACATTGAATGCAGATTCTGGTTACTCTCTATGGGTGTGGATTCCAATAGCATTTGTAGCCGGATCAGTTCTAATGATTTTGGTTGGCTTGGTTGTTGTCTTGATCTATCGAAAACGCAAACGTCAAAATCAACCAAAAATAAGCTTGCCTGTTGAATCTAAAGAAAATGGTTATGAGAAGAATCCGCTAAACGGGAAAGGAGTTGATCCTGTACGTTTTTTATCTAGCAAGGTTATTTCTGTATAAGAAATTTCGCATAATGTGTATCTAGCTTAGTCTTGTCTAATTTAGACTTTTGGTCTAACTTTTTTATCTTAACTTTTATCGTTTATTTTATCGCTTATTTATAAAAAATCAGGGACCGAATAAAATTCGTCCTGCCTGGTGAATCTTTGATCTCCTATATCTCCTTACGATGGAGCATTACAGGGTGCGGCAAAAGTTCTCGTGATTTTTTGAATTACTGCATATAGTATTTTGACCATAACTTTTTAACCTTACATTCAATTCCGATGATCTTTGTGTCTTTAGATAGCTTGAATTTACAGCTATCCAATGACACCAAGATCATCGGAATTGGATGTAAGGTTAAAAAGTTATAGCCAAAATCCTATATGCAGTAATTCAAAAAATCACGGGAATTTTTGCCGCACCCCGTATATGCCTTACCTATTGAATCTTCTATATCATACTCTTTCTATATCTGAATCTGTTCTTTATTTTTGGAGATTTTGATCCAGTTGTGGTGCTGCCATTATTTAAAAATAAAATTTATAAAAAAATGCGCAATACAAACAATTTTGAGGTACATATAAGAACTCAAGGCGGGAAACAAACCGTTAACAGCTTGAACTTATCTAAAAATACACATAAACAATAACAAAAAATTTTACGAAAATTTGGTGGGGGTAGGACTACGAGATTAATGGGAAGGCAACTTTGAATGATACATGTTCGAAATTTTCGAATAAACTTTTCGCAAATATGTGAGATGAAGAGATTGACTCAACCCAAAAATTCGAATCCACTCAAAATGTTTGGTAGGAAACCGGGCCCAAATCTCTTCATCCCACATATTTGTGAAAAGTTTACTCAAGAAATTCGAACATTATCACTCAAAGTTGCCTCTCTATTAATCTCATAGTCCTACCTCCACCCAATTTACGTAAAATTCTGTCACACTCCAGGACCCACGATCCACTAGTTTGTCATTCTAAAAATAGCGAGTGCATAATTTGCAAACACAACAAGTCGAGAAGTTGCGTTCTGCAAGAGGTAGTCTACAAAATTATTTGTCAATGTGAACAGTTCATTGGGGACACCGACGTCCATTATACAAACGAATTACCGAGCACGGTAGGGCATTCAAAAATCCAGAAGCTAAATTCTACGCAAATCATCCTCTAACTAGGTACCGAAAAGGTCCAAACCACGAAAACAATGAGAGAACCCCCGGTATTTCCGTTAAAATTTTAGGCAGAGAGCCTAAGGCTATAGCCGGAAGTATCCTTGAAACTACTTTCATTCTTTCAGAAAAACCATCTATAAACGGCAAGGAGGAAATGGAGGGCACCTAGCTTCTGATCGATTCAGTTCTTCCATACTAGGCAATTTTATCCGGCAACTCTTTATAAAAAAATTTAAAATTATTCCATAATTGCTATCGCTAGTGATATCTTGGTCTACCAATACCTTGTTACCTTACTGGATTTCCACACTATGCGATTCCCATCCAGCTCCGTCTTCAAGAAGGCTTTCAAACGATTAAATTTTTGCTGAGCATAAAATTTGAAACAACTACACCCGTAGATACCTGTATACCCGTAGATGCAAATCGCTTTTGAACTTCATAGAAATAGCATTTTAACTGAGGTAATGTGATTCTTGCTTGTGGATTCAATGTTCAACCTAAAACGGGGATTTTTCTGGAGCTTTCTAAGCTATACCTACAATGATACAATTTTAAATAGGTGCTATCGTCGTAATTTCATGAATTTTGTTTTAACCACCCTCCTTTGATCTCTAAAAAGTTGATCATTCTTTCGATGGACTTAATCTTCTCGTCTTGATACGGAGTTTTTCGTCCGTAATTAAAAATCTCCCAGCAGGTAAACCCAAAAGCCCAGACATCGCTTTCCACAGAAAAAGTCTGTTCCTTCAAACATTCTATAGCAAGCCATAAGAGGACCACCTAGGTTTGCGTTTGACTCAAACGAGAAATTACTTTCTACCTTGTCGTAACATATTCTTATGGCATCACAATGCTTCAGCATCTTTGACAAACCAAAATCCTATACTTCAATGTGATGAACTTTCCAAAAATGGGGTATCCCCGTAAAAAATTTTTTCATAGTCATACCCCCAGAAATTTGGTATCATTTTTCTCCCCACAATGTGGCGACACCAACGGTATAACTCGTAACGGATATTTCATCAAGTGAGTGTTTTCGATGTTATTGCATATGTATCCGGTCGCCCTGTTCTCTGAATCAGGGAAGGTCTGTGTATTGAAGCGACAACCCCTTTTCATACTGTACCCTCATGTTATGGTACTCAAACGAAAGCTCTCATCGCGCCGAGTACGAATTTAACCTTCTCTGATTCAGGGAAGGTCTGTGTATTGACACCAAAACCGTTTTTAATGTTTTATCTTTGCCTAAAAGCGTCGTCTTCTGTCGAAAAAATTGATTTTTGGCACGAACCCCTGATTTTCAGGCAACATAAGCCTCATTTTCAGATTCCTCATGCCGAATTCCATACTCCTGAAAAAATTCATCGAAATGGCCTAAAAATTTTAAAATTCGAGGCCTTTTTTGAGCGGCAATTACTTATGCAACAACCCAATACTATAAGTGCCAATAAAAATTCAGAAAATCCGCTTTAATATATAAAAACATTTTCTTATTTGGCAAAGATTAAATGAGAAACCAATAGAGTCTAAACTTTTAGAATTAGATTGCACGTACAAATACACTCTTTAATATCAAATGTGTAACTAATGCCGATATTTGAATTTGTAAATCATCGGAAACACTGATAAGTTTTTGCTGCCCACATACTCATGATTTGTGCAAATAAATTTTGATTCACCCATAGATGTTTTTAGCAAGCCAAAGCTACAATATCGTATTTTTGATACGAAAAACTGACAAGGAACCGGCAAGTTGAGTTAGTGGAATTTTCAGAAAAGTCATATACCAAAAAACTCCTCATAATTTTCTAAGACTTTTTGTTCGACCATTTTTCCTGAATAAACATCTGAATGGTATTCTCAAAGGGTCAACGATGTAAAATATTAAACGGGGCGTAACATTTATGGCTTATTCTTGAAAAATCGAAAAATTGTTTGATTTTCTTCTAAAAACCGACTTTTTAGGAAAATTTCTAGGCGAAAAATCGATTGCGAGCATTTTAGAAGTGTGAAAAATTATATTTGACCCTGAAAATCAGGGTTTTCGAGAATACGCCATAAATGTTACGTTCCCCATCGGTTCAGAAAAAGTTGTCGCGTTGAAACTCAGTTCTACCCTGATTTTCAGGGTTAAACTTAATTTTTCGTGCTTTGAAAATGCGCGCAATCAATTTTTCGCCTAGAAATTACCCTAAAAAGTCGTTAGTAGAGTATCGGAAACAAATTTGTTCGATTTTTCGAGAATAGGCCATAAATGTTACGTCCCTTTAATATTTTACACCGTCGACCCTTTGAGAATACGATTCATATGTTTATTCAGAAAAGATGTTCGAATAAAAGTCTTAGAAAATTAGGAATTTTTTGGTATACGACTTTTCTGAAAATTCTCAGCTTGCCTAGTTCCGCGGGATGTTCGAACTTTCGAGATATTGCCTCTTAAGCAAACGAAATATGATGGGCAAGAAGAAAAATTTCAAAACTCTCCTAAAAGCTTATAAACAACATAAATAACGACAGAAAAGATGAGGGTCTATATTTATTAAAAAATGGTCTTCTGATAAGGTTCCTTTTCATAATAGATCCCAGTACCCATCTACCAGTATTATCATTTCCACTCATAAACCTCCTAAAAACCCCGTGACTTGTTTTTGAATTTATGTCATCCATATACTTTCGTGTTGAATTGGCATACTTTGGACAAAATTTTTTATCAGTAATGTCGAAAAAAAGGAAAAATGACACGAATGGGTACTTCTTTTTCTTGTTGCGTCATATTTTTTATTGAATTTTAGAAAAAGAATTTTTATTAGTCATGATAAAGAAACGATTTATCTTCGTTGGATCTGCAGTCGTGCCTATTTTCTGTGTGGCTGTTCGATTCCAAATCTATTTTTTAAAACAAGCGAAAATTTCAAACGAAAAGGATGAATCAGAACCGAAAAGGGTAGATTGAACTCGTTTTGAATATTTTGATCAAAAAATTTTAGCCATTTGTTTGATCATCCTGTTATAGAATATTTTAACAAATTGACTCCACTAGAAAAACTTTGTCACGATATAAACAACGAGAATAGAAAGATAGAAAAATCGATTTTTTAAATGTAAACAACTTTTAGGCGTTGTTTATCATGTTTTCGATGTTCGGTTTAACACATGTCTGTTTATTAAGTTGGTATGCAAATTTCGAACATTGCCGCTAATCGTCGAAGCTAATACGTCGTCAGTTGCTGCCGCACATCTTGGGTGTCCTTTGCATGGCAACGACAGGCAATATCCACGTGTATGTTATTGAATTTTTCGACAGTTTTTAAAAATTCCAGATTCTTTTCGCAAGTGATATCATAAACGGAACATATAAGAACAAGGAGATGCCTTTATTCTACGGCAAATTTTGGAATCCTCTTTATAATAACTCATCTTTATGGTCAGCCTGTGCTTTTGCAAATGATGATATAGAAAAAGTATTTGCTTCTAGTGAAGCTTTGGTCTTTAAGGAGGATGGAAATTGCGAAGAGATCTCCAAATCAGTGTCAATTTGTTATTTCGAAACACTGTTTCAGTCCGTGTCACGTCACGCCGGCGATTCGTTACCTGGCCTTACAAGGGACATCAGGTTGGTGTCAGACTCGAAATTTTTTGAAACCGATATAAATCGAAAGAGAACCCCCACTTCGATCACAAAAGTGAAGGAAATTTTTGCTGACAAGCTTTCTATTCAACAGAATTGTCATTTTTTTAAATTACGCTTTGTACTTAGTCAATCTACAACATATACCATCAAAAGGTACGCCGTGGCCGAGTGGTTAGTATGCTCGCCTTGTGTTTTTTTGCTCCAGGTTCGAATCCACCTTGAAGACTTTTGTTTTTGCATTTTTGCAAAAAATTTTGCATGTGTTCCAAATATTTTTTTCAACCGTCTTAAATTATATTTTGTATTTTTTTATGATGCAATTTATTAATTTAATTTTAAAAAAACAATTCAAATGAAAAATTCGTTAATTAATTTTTTTAAATTTACAAACCCATTAATGGAACAAAATTTTGACAATAATGCCATTTAAATTTTCCCTGGTTGGTTACTAATAGCTTCATGTAATAAAATCATAGCGTTAATTATTAAAAAATAATTTAAAACAGTTGAAAACAAATATTTGGAACACATGCAAAATTTTTTGCAAAAATGCAAAAACAAAAGTCTTCAAGGTGGATTCGAACCTGGAGCAAAAAAACACAAGGCAAGCATACTAACCACTTGGCCACGACGGGCCTATTGATGCGATATGTTGTAGATTGACTAAGTACAAAGCGTAATTTAAAAAAATGTCAATTCTGCTGAATAGAAAGCTTGTCAGCAAAAATTTCCTTTACTTTTGTGATCGAAGTGGGGGTTCTCTTTCGATTTATATCGGTTTCAAAAAATTTCGCGTCTGACACCAACCTGATGTCCCTTGTTAGACTTAAACTTAGGCTTAGATTTAGACAAGATTTAGGCTTATGCTAGGCCTTAATCTTAGGCATAGACTTAGGGCTCCTAAGTCTAAGCCTAAAGCCAAGCAACGAGTCGCCGAAGTGACATGAAATCGTTTTAGTCCACAACACAGAAAACCAACAAATTTGGCATTTTAACCAAAAAATTGACTTCAATCGGAAATGTTTCCACATTAGAAAAACGAATAGAAAAGGAATCCGAACAAATAACGTCATTCACAGTGTGAAATCGGGTTATATCTTTGAATGGCATCGATGTAGGGTTCTTAGATCCTGTTCGTTAAAAAAATGAAAACAGAGAAGCAAAAATCTTCTTCATTTCCATGTTAAACCGCACCATTTTTCTGCCCTTACATTTGCTCTTGATCTTTTCTGTGTATTGTTCGAGTCTGATAACCATTAGAACGAACTCTCACTATCGAACCATATCTGTTGTTGCGTGTCTAGGGGATCTTTTGTGTGCTGAAACAATGTGCCGAGTATGCAAATTTGGGAAAATCTTCGACCTGTAAGTGTAAGCCGAACACACAGCACAATCATGAAGCTATCATACTATAATCTAAAGACATAGTCACGGCGCAAACAACTTGGAAAAAAATTAAGGCAGTGAAGACTTGAAAAATGCCAATTGTTTCAATAATTAGTTTTTATTGCAATTCAGGCAAAAAATTGTACAGAATTAAAATTCTTGAAAATTTTGACAAAAAATTGTGTAAACTTCAAAAGGCTTCAGACCTCGTATTTTTCAATCGTTTTTCACGATCTTGGGCTTAAAAAAAACAATATATGGTTTGGAAAAATTAATCTTTAACCAATGCCTTTGTGGCCTTAAGAGGCCGACCACGTTTTCGTCGAGATTCTAGTGGCTTCGAGACAGTAGAGGTCGGATAAGACACAATTTTATCGTTTTCCATGAGTAGAACCGAATGTTTACACTGTTTTGGGATAGTTGAAGAACGAGTTGTTTGAGTGGATCTTTTAACGTTCGAGGTGGTTTGTAAGCGCTTTAATAAGTTTGGTACCTTGAATTGATAGATGGTTCAGGCGGTTGCACCTGAGTATTATCCACATAAGAGAGGGCCCTCTAAAAGCGTAATTTCGTCTCAATAAATAAACGCGTAAACTATAAAAGAGTAAGCGAAGATCTAAGAGCTTGAGCTGAAAACCAAGAGCCGACCATCCAGGACATCTGAAAGAAGCGTAAATGAGAGGCTTTTCTTGGACCTTTGGTCGACTATTTCGCTTTTTGTAATCGGACCGTCTTTTATCATCTCGACGAATCGCCGCGGGTTTCTTAGGCTCTCTTAGCCATAGGACCTTATATGCCTTGCTGTTTGTATTTGATAGAACTGTATGATTTCTCTGGTCGCTTGTCATGTCTTAGATAAAGCACTATCACTTCTTGGATTTGCTATATATTTTCGTAGAGTTGTCATTCGCAAGCGAACATTGATTATTCCGCCTTTGGCTGCGAGAACTTGCCGATAATTCGCACAGCGAAGTCATTACGAAAGTTCAAAGATTTGAAGAATAACAATTATTAAAGGAAGTAACTGCAAAAAATAGGCAATAGGAACGAATGCACCGCACACTTTTTTGAGGAACGAGCGCACAGTTTTTTAAATAATTCAAAATTGACGTGGCGAATTCCGATGATTTTGGTGTCATTTTAAAGCTGAAAATCGTAGCAATTCAACGACGCTAAGATCATGGCATATCTCTTTATGATTGCTGAGATATTTGATAAAATGTGAAAAATATCGATTTTCGGACAACAATTCTAAAAAATCGACATGTTTCACTCTATCAAATACCTCAGCAACTATACAGAGATATGCCATGATCTTGGCGTCGTTGGTACGATTGCCAGCTTTAAAATGGCACCCAAATCATCGGAATTCGCCACGTCAATTTTGAATTATTTCAAAAACAAAAAACTGTGCGCTCGTTCCTCAAAAAAGTGTGCGGTGCATTCGTTCCTATTGCCAAAAAATTCTTTTCGTTTTTTTTCAATTCATGAATATCAAGATTTTTAAAAACGTCTAAGAAACTATGCTTCTAACTTTTTTTTGATAAAAATTCAATTTTTGAAATTTAGCCAATGTTTCAATCTAAGGATGGTATTGCTGATGGTGTTTGGAAAGTGTTAAATGATGAGCTGATGGTTTTTACAATGAATGGTGTAGTAGCAAGAGAAAAAATCTTGGGCTTTGATCTAGGTTAGACTAAAAAATTCGGATAAAGTTAAGAATACGGTAAGTAACGCGATTTTGCCAAAATCTACTTCGATCGACTGGTCTTGATGAGTTACTAAGGGGGGGGGGCAAAAGTTTCAGATAATTTAAACGGTGCTTATTTGTTGTTGTACATGCATAATATACGCACTTAGATTAAAATAAAAATATATAACGTTGTAAAATGTATTTTGAAAATTGTCTGAAACTTTTGTCCACCTGGTCTGAAACTTTTGTCCATCTGGTCTGAAACTTTTGCCCCCTCCCCCCTTAGTATGACCAAAAACGCAACAAAAAATTTTTTTAAAAAGTTCTGACATTGTCAAAAAACGCTGAAAAGGTGTTTCGTCCAGAATTGTCGAGAAAACACGTTTTTGAAATGCCAAGACTTTTGCCCCCTTCACATGTGTTTGAATAGGACAAAAGTCTGACTCCGACAAGAAAAATGCTGGAATCTAACTCTATAGGGGTTTTTCGATGCGAGGAATCTATTGCAATCACTCCTGAAGCCTGAAAATGCTTCGCTTACATAGAAACAGTGAAATTTCACATAATTTTCGAAAAAATAACTACAGGCCACAAAATTGGCAATTTTTAAAGGGGGGTCCAACTTAGGGCCGGGTAAAAAATTTTTTTAAATCTTTTTAAAAAGTGACCTTTTAGGGGTAAAATCATGCGAAAAATCGATTGCGCGCATTCCCGAAGCGTGAAAATGCTTCCTTGACCCTGATTCAGGGAAAGGGGTGGGTGTATTGAAGCGAAAATCGAAGTCTGACGCCCAACTTCAAGCGATAATAACTATTAAACGGTAACGAGTTTTCCGATGCGGTTTTTTTTATTTTTTCGGTAAGAGCAACAGAAAAAATGAAATGGAAGGCTTTTCCTCGAAAAAATTTTTA
>OZJO01027145.1:0-12998 GCA_900406225.1 Acrobeloides nanus | reverse complement strand
AAGAGGAGGAAGAACTTTTCCTCATCTTTCAAGACTATTTACTATTACATGGCACGGCGGCCTTGATCTGAAGTCGGACGCCGAGAACTTCAATTTAATTATTGTTCAAATAGATAAAGGATGTCTAATTTTAATTTTGTTCGGAGATTTTTATGCGATTCCGGAAGGCACGCGGTGTGGGGCATGGGATGGTAATTTTGGTAAATGGAAAATCATAATTTCGTAATTGATAGAGAAACAAATTGTTTCTTAGCAACAACTTGTACATTAGGGGGAAAGGATGAGTTTGCAATTTAAAATTTCGAAATTTTGTTACTACAAATTCATCTCGTGTTATGCTAACGAAAGAAACTCACTGGTCAGTACCATACATATCCAGTAGGAGGGCACTGACCCGGAGGAGGGATGATTTTTATGTTTTTCGTCTGCCTTCGTCTCACCGAGTTATAAAAAATGAAACCAAAATTATCGAATTTTAAAAATGTTTTGGGTTATTGAAACGAAAACATGAATCAGAATTTTCGTTTCAATAACCCAAAACATTTTTTAAATTCAATAATTTTGGTGTCATTTTATTCGTCATCTCGCCGAGTGGTTGGATGAAATTTTTAAAATTTTGTCAAAATTACCTTGCTCCCTCCATATGATTTTTTTCACAAAAGTTTTTAATTTTTACCAAAATTGTTGCAACTAGAGTAGAATTTGGATCGGTTACTCCAATGGTCCGATGGTTCGGTGGTATTGGGTTTGTCTCAGGCGCCCCACAAGGCTAATTCAAATTCCGTTTGAGGCCAAAAGTTTTTGCCTAGTAGTAACATCCTCCTCGGATGACCAGAACTGTTGCGAGTTCTTTCAACCCAGCTTATAGGGGGCACATGGTCCGAAGTTCTAAAGAATCGGCCATTCGAAGTGGCCAGTTCTCTAGAAAGCTCGGCAAAATAACTCTATAGGAGGTTTTTCTATTCGAGAAATCGATTGCGCACATTGCCGTTCCTTGAACCCTGATTCAGTGAAAAGACGTGTGTATTGAAGCGAAAATAGGCTAACACAGGATCAGGGGCCTATAAATCTTTCGGGAAAATGGAAAATTTTCCCAAAAGATTCATAGACCCCAGGGAAGCGTTTTTTCAAGATCCGGTAATGCGCACAATCGATTTCTCGCATAGAAAAACCCCCGATAGTGATATTTTAGTCTCCAAACGTGCTCTTTTTTGGAGCACCTTGTAAAAACCATTCTAAGGAATTTGAAATTTGGCAAAAGTTTTCGGACCCGACTGGGACTCGAACCCGGACCAGGCTCCTGGCTATCGTCCAAGTGTACTACCATTGTGCTACCGAGACCTCTAAAGACCATTCTTTTTAGGCAATATTCAGCTTGGAACAACATTCACATAGAATGTGCTAAAACTAGTCTAAATGCTACAAAAATTATTTTCTGCTCTATCAAGCTTATCCGACTAACTAAAACGACTAAAATCTAACATTTGCATATTTTTTTAACTCCAAAATGGCATTATTTCAACCAAATGACCAGGTTCAACAACACTTCAAATTCGAAGGATGGCTTCGAGTTTATGGTAAGTAGGATTGGTGGGAACGGGAAAAAATGACACCAAAATTATCGAATTTGAAAATTGTTTTGGGTTATTGAAACGAAATCCCTGATTCATGGTTTTCGTTTCAATAACCCAAAACATTTTTCAAGTTCGATAATTTTGGTGTCATTTTATTCGTTTCGCCGAGTTAGGAAAACACAGCATTTTTTATAACTCGGCGAGACGAATAAAATAACACCAAAATGATTAAATTTGAAAACTGTTTTACTTATTGAAACGAAAACCATGAATCAGGGATTTCGTTTCAATAAGCCAAAACATTTTTCAAATTCGATAATTTTAGTGTTGTTTTATTTGTCTCGTCGAGTTATAAAAAATGCTGTATTTTTATTTTTTCCTAAAAGTATAAGAATTTTCCTAAATGTATAAAAAGCTTTGTTTTGAAGCGAAAAGTTAAAACAGACTATTTCTCCAAACATTTTTATACAAAATTTTTTGTTATTGTGTTATGCGAGAGGTTTAAACAGCTTACATACATATATGAGTGTTTGCATATTGCAAGCAAGGCATGCTTACCGGAAGAGTAATTATTGCCATAGCTAATCTCGGGGAAGCCGTTGAATGACCAAAAAGCAAAGCCAGCTGGAAGTCTTCGTTTTCAAAGAGAATGGGGGACCCCGGCTGACCGCATTTGGAAGCCAACTGGACATAGCCAAAAACATGGTCCGGTCATTTGAATAAGAGCAGACGAGAAAGAGCAAGCGGATTTGGGCTAAATTAATCTGATCATATAAGCATAAAACATATAAATCCGCCATAAAATTGATTTAAATATTCAGGGGCGTAGCCAGAAAAAAATTTCGGGGGGGGGCTGAAGTGTCAAATTTTTGGCGACTTTATTTGGTTGCCGAATTTTTTTAATATTTCAAAAATATTGGGCAAAATCTTAAGGGGGACCAAGTGGGAAATTTTTTTATTTTTCGGAGGGACTATAATCCCCGTTAGCCTCCCTGGCTATTCACTGCAATTTTTGTTAAAAATTCAATTTTTTGTCCAAAATTTGATTTTTTGGCTAAAATATTCGAAAAAATCCGAGTTGAATATCTGGAACGAATTCTTCAAAAAGCAAATTACAAAATTTTAGAAGGACTTGTTAGTCAACTTCCGCATCCAGCCGGCTCCAAATCAAAACCATCGAAGAAATTTCTTAATGAACTAAAATGGCACGATGGGTACTGTGTTGCGAGAATGGATGAACGCTCGTTAATTTGCTATGCAAATGAGCAGGTATATCGTATATCGAAAAATTTGAAGCAAAACCTATAATTACGAATTTGCTGGGGAGCTACTCTCTTTCGTAAGGGTGAAAAAAATTTTTGACGGTCGAAAAATTCATCAAAATTTGACAAATTCATCAAAAATAAAAAAATTCGTCAAAAATCGAAAAAGTCATCAACAATCTGGGAGTCGTGAAACGCATCGTCCAGAAACGGGTTTGAATTTATCTGAATATCGACACGAAAACTCTGAATTTTACTTTTTTTTAAATATGCTTAATTATTGGACTATAACGTGTCTGCTTTTGCAGTTTATGGTCCTCGGCAGAAGCGTTGTCAAGATCTTGCGACAGGGGGCAGTCCAGTGTCGATTCTAGGATTTTTTCATGGGGGTACAAATGAGAGGTACAAGATTTTGGTCAAATACGGGACTGTTTCTTTTTTTCGAGTATGATTGAAAAATTCGATTTTTTTTTCTCTTAAAAATTCGACTTTTTTGAAAATTCGAATTTTCGGAAAAGTATCCATGCGGAGGAAATTTTATGCGGGGAATCGATTGCCCACATTTTCTAAGCATGAAAAAATTATCTTATCCCTGATTCAGGGAGTGAAGTTGACGAAAATGGGGGTCACTTAATCGAATTAGAGGGAAGAGGGTCACTCAATCGAAAGTTGACTATACTAATAAAAAAATTTAGGTAGCGCACTTATTCGACAGACATTTATCATCCGTGAGGCTTGACCTCGGAAGACCTGAAATATTGGACACCTCGACAGATTCCAATTCGAATTATTCGGTTGTCTCGAGCAGCATGTCGATGTGTTCGTTCGGCTATGCTACAGTAGACAGAGCTTTTACAACGAACTCGAAGTATTATGGCAAGGGCATGATGGCGGAAACTGAAACAATACGTCGAAGAAAGCACAAAAAGAAATTGTGGGAGCGACGCTTTGCATACTCGACTTTGAGAACTATTAAAGGTGGGTTGAATATCCAGCATTGAAAATTTCGTAAAATGGATTTCGATCGAAAAAATGAAAAGTTTTATGGCTTTTTTCGTGTTTCATTTTTTCTTCATTGAACGAAAATATGCTTGGCTTAGGCTTGGGCTTAGACTTGGGCTTGGGCTTAGGCTTAGGCTTTGACTTAGGCTTTGACTTAGGCTTGGACTTAGGTTTAGGCTTAGACTTAGGCTTGGACTTAGGTTTAGGCTTGGGCTTGGGTTTAGGCTTAGACTTAGGCTTGGACTTAGGCTTGGGTTTGGGCTTAGGCTTAGGCTTAGGTTTGGGCTTAGGATTAGGCTTGGACTTAGGCTTGGACTTAGATTTAGACTTAAGCTTGGACTTAAGCTTGGACTTAGGTTTAGGCTTGGATTTGGGCTTGGGCTTAGGCTTAGGCTTACAAGGAACCCTCACAGCTTGTGAATTTTCAAATTCAAGATTTTTTCTTAAATTTTCTTAAAAACGACTCCTTATGATACAAGATGAAAAACCCCAAGTCACCAGAAATTTAGCCTCACTAGAACGCAATCTGGGGCCCCCCTAATGGTCATAAATAGCCTTTTTAAGGATATTTGGGGCTGTAAAAATCATCTAAAATAAATTTCTTTTTGTGGTAAAAAGTCATATTTCACCGTTTTTGGCTATGCCCAACAACTTCTAAGAATTTTTGGAGCAATTTGAAATTTTTTTAAAAAATCGATTTTTTTGCCTGGCACACCCTGATAGGCAAAAAAATCGATTTTTCAAAAAAATTTCAAATTGCTCCAAAAATTCTTAGAAGTTGTTGGGCATAGCCAAAAACGGTGAAATATGACTTTTTACCACAAAAAGAAATTTATTTTAGGTGATTTTTACAGCCCCAAATATCCTTAAAAAGGCTATTTATGACCATTAGGGGAGCCCCAGATCGCGTTCTAGTGAGGCTAAATTTCTGGTGACTTGGGGTTTTTCATCTTGTATCATAAGGATTCGTTTTTAAGAAAATTTAAGAAAAAATCTTGAATTTGAAAATTCACAAGCTGTGAGGGTCCCTTGTAAGCGTATGAGGAACATTATGTAAAAGAAATTATTGAAAAACATTTATTTTCGCTTAGCTATGGACCTTTGAATTTGAAAAAGTTGAAAAAATGGCATTTTTTTCAAAAAATCATATCCCCGTGAAATCGAAGTTATTGTCAATAATTTCTTTTACATAATGTTCCTCATATGCTTAGCTATTCAAAAAGTGGTCGCTCAAAGGTAGTCGACTTAATTTTGGTGGATTTTTAAATGTAAGGCTTAAAATTGTTTAAATTTAAAAAAAAAATTCAAAAGGCCATATCTCGACGAAAATAAAATATTTTCCAATAATTCTTTATATAGCATATTCCCTGTCCTCAGAGCTATCCAAAAAGTACTCGTTCGAAGAAATTCGATTTAAATTCGATTTTTAAGAGAATTTTTACGTTTACATGGGGCTCTATTAGAAGTTTTACGGTATGTTTAGACAAAAAATTTTTTGCGTCCCAATTTAGTTAAATAATTCATGCAAAAAATTCTGCAAATGTTTGAATAAACCAACACGCCATTTTTTAGGATGCATATGAATACATAAATAGTAGTGTACCGGCATTAAAAGAAATTAAATTTGCTCATAATGTAAACTACTTTCCACGTAACTTAAAGTTATATCTTGTTACAGGAGCACTTGCAATATTTTTAGTCGTTGGCATATTTAGCGGCTTTTATTTTTCATTCCAGTTGTTCCATCAAATCCAAAAAATGAAAACCCAGGTTTCTACAAATACACACCGGCTTCAAAAAATGCTTTTCATTTCTTGTTTGATGGAACATTTCATAAATGTTGTGCTTATAGTATTTCCGCTTTTGATTGTTGCTCTATGTATAATTTTTACTGTCCCATTTGGGAGTTATTTTTTTTACGTTAATTTTATAACGATGAGTTTTCAGACTACTATTAGTTCCATTTCTCAGGTTTATTTTATTAAACCTTTTCGGAAAGTTGCCAAAGATTTTTTTTTATTTTTTGTAAAAATTGGTAAAAATTTATTTTGTAAAAAGACATCGGCTATTCATGTTGCTATGGTTTCAACAACCTCACAACGATCAATGAAACCTCACAACAACAATGTCAAAATGGTTAATGTAACCTTAAAGGCAACGTAAATTGATCAATACAAGCTCATTGCAAATCCAAAACAACCTCAAAAAGTCTTACCACAATGATCCACTTCATTCACGCTTCCAAGAAAATTCAATTGTGATGTCATTTGAATCAATTTTGTTGTGATATGTAACGGGTAAGGAGCTTAGAGTCATCGGATCATAAAATTATAAAGAGGGTCAAATTTTATAACCCTACTTCGAAAACCTAAAAAATAAAAACGGTTCGACTGAGCTCTGACTTGAATTTATTTAGTGAAATTAACGTATGGAAAAATTTTTAAAAGGCATTTCGAGTCAATCGATTAAAACGTGCTCTCGTAAAAAATTCGTATTAGAAATACATATTTTTCAAATTATGATTAAAGTGTATCATATTACGAATTTGTAGTAAAAGTCCGTATTAAAACGTTTTTTCAAAAGCTTTTGGATTACAGTAGACACACCCCTAAAATGTTATCAGATTTAAAAATTTATCTGATAATATTCAAATTTAGATTCAACTCGAAGAAGCCATTTTTATTGATGATTTGATCCAAAATATAGAAGGTGCTAACCAAGTTGGATTGAAGACAATTCATGTAAGAATGTTCGATTCCCTTCCCAATAAAAAATTATTCATTTTAGTGCACGGATGTCGATAAAACTATTTCTTCCCTAGAAGAAATCCTTGAGGTCTCGCTAAAAAACGATATTTTTGAGGAAGAACAACTTCTCAAAGCTAGCAAAATAACAACATGTCCGGCGAATTAATAACTTTCTATACATTAATTATTCTTATTCATAAAAATTCGTATTTATTATGATAATTTATTATAAATAAATTTTCGGTATTAATTCGGAATAGCTGCTCCAAGCGACAGGGTACTAAGCCGGAAAAATTTTTTTACAAAAAAGACCCTAGAGGGATATTTTTATGCGGGGAATCAATTGCGCGCATTCCCGAAGCTTGAAAATGCTTCCTTCACCTTAAACTAATATGGCAATATGGTATCCACAACAAGCAGCATGACCTTCACATTGCCGAATTCAACTAGCGCAAACATTTTGGAAGGACGAATGAAATGAAATGTTTTACAACTTTTGGAGTCAAGTGACCGCCCAGTATCTATGTAATCCATGAAGCTGCTGTTGTATTCTTATCCTAACGGCCCTCTTTAGGACCACATTTTTAACAAGAATCACATGCTAAAAATTTTAAAAATTTGTTTTCAAGTGTTTAAGGTGATTTCTCCATAAATTTCCCTAGTTCATGGTGAAGGAAGCATTTTCAAGCTTCGGAAATGCGCGCAATCGATTCACCGTATAAAACTACCCCTATAGGGTCTTTTTTGGAAAAAAATTTAAAAAATTTTTCCGGTTCCACTACCTTGTCACTTGGGGCAACTAATCCGAAGTAGTATCAAATTTTCTCAAGTAGATCTCTAAAATTATATAAATAAAATTTTAAATGTTTTAAGAATTATTATGTTTAACAATCAAACTTTCATTTTTTCGACCTCCTCAATAAGTTTTGCCTCGATTTTGGCTTCTTTTAATGAAATTTTTAGCACATCTTCTAAATTTTTAATCGTATCTTCAACATTTTTGCACTAAATTATATGTGTTTTACAAAACAAAAAAAATTAAAAATTACATGGATTGTAGTAATTCCTAGTTTATTAGCACCTTCGATGTTTTGTTCAAAATCGTCAATAAATATGGCTTCTTCTGGTTTGACCTAAAAATTTCAAAATATATAGAAGTGTTATTATTTTGTTTCCTGATTTAGTCTGTTTATTGAAACGATTGATGAATAATTATAAAAATTTAAGAGACGATATCACGAAGTTTGTACATCCCGGGGATTAGTGTTAAACAGTTATACTGCGCTCCGATTTGAATTTATTTAGTGAAATTAACGCATGGGAAAATTTTAAAAATCATTTCGAGTCAATCCGAGATCCTCTAAAAATGCAAAACCTTATCCGACGTTCAAAAACCGATTTTACTTTGATGTTTTGAATTTTTTACCCTGTCTAAAACACTGTAGATAATTTTTTCAGCCAAAATTTTTATCTGGCCAATGTATGTCAACACGGAGAACATTTCTAGCGTGTTTTTGAAAAAACCAAGAGAAAATTTGACTCAAAATGATTTTTATTGACTCAAAATGATTTTTAAAAATTTTTCCATGCGTTAATTTCACCAAATTCAAGTCAGAGTTCAGTCGAACCGTTNTGGCCAATGTATGTCAACACGGAGAACATTTCTAGCGTGTTTTTGAAAAAACCAAGAGAAAATTTGACTCAAAATGATTTTTAAAAATTTTTCCATGCGTTAATTTCACCAAATTCAAGTCAGAGTTCAGTCGAACCGTTTAAGGCAATATTTGAAAGCTCGAGAAAGTGTCTCTTAAATTTACATAAGTGAGTCGTCGATATTTTCAACAATTTTTTTCTAATTTTTTTTATCAAAATTTAAAAAAAATGTGAAAATTAAAAAATTTTAAAAGAGTTTTTTAAATAAAAATTTTCAACCTTTTTTTCGTTATATTTTTTGATATGAAAGAAAAACATTTTTATAAAAATTTTCTTACTTTCAATTCATCCAATACATGTTGATAAATCTTGCAATCCGGCTTCCGCATTCCAAGTTTACATGATTCAAAAATGGCATGAAAATGCTTTTCATCAAGAGAAGTAGTTTTCCCGGTTTTTGTCTTGTCGTGATAAAAATTGTTTGTTAAAACGACAACTGTTAAACCATCGTCTTTTAATTTTTGAAGCACCGGAATCCAGAGGGGGTTCATTTGGGCGCCCTCTCGTTCCCATAAAGCTCTATCTTTGAAGCCATCCATGATATTTTGAAAGTTGTCGGTGTCATTGTGCTAAAAAATATGGGTTAAAAACGAGAAAAAGATAGAATGGTGAATTTTTCAATGGACAATTAATAAATTCCCTAAATTTTTCGCTTTTTCTAGATTTCCAACATTTTTTCTATACTTTTTCAAGATTTTATAGATTCTAGTGTTCTGTTCTGTCTCCAGTGTTCTGTACTGTACTGTTCTGTTCTTAGAAAAGTTTACAGGGTGGTCCAAAAGTTCGTACGAACACTATATGTGGTCTCATGGTCCTTTCAACGAGAGCGCGGGAAAAAGTTGCCGCTCTATACTGCAGTGGATAAGAAAACCACTTGTTCGATTTGGAAAGATAAGCAACGTTGGGCCCGCAGGTTTGACCCCACTAGGACAAAAATTGTGATTTTCAAAAAAAATTTTTAAAAAGGAGCAAAAAAATTTTTGCTCTGGTGTTTGTAAAAAAAAGTTTTTTGAAAATCAAAATTTTTTCTATTTTGAGATTTTTAGACTTACCTCCTTATTATAAATCTTCGCCAAATGTGGAATAGTCTCTTCTAAACTTTTTTCTCCACATTCTAAAGCAGCAAAATGTTGCTCAAACTCTGGTGAAAATACGAGTTTAAGTATCTTTTTAGCCTTGTCTTCTCCTCCATCTAAAAATTAAAAAAACTAAGAAACTTTTTTTATTTGATTTTACCCTGACCGCCTGTTTTAAAAAGTGCAGCTGGACCAGCGATGAGTACACCTCCCATATCAAAAATAACAGCTTTATATTTTCTATCGATGGTCGCCATTTTGTACTAGAGATTCGGAAGAAAAATAAAGTCTAATGAGTAAATCTTAAAAAAAATTATGATAAGTGGAGAAAAAATATATAAAAATTATTTATAAATTGTAAAATGATAGAAATCTCGATATTTCGAACATTATAATAAGGTTTCTTGTGGAAAGAAATGTGCTCAAAAATGTAAATGATGGATGAGACACAAATTTTTGTGCTGATGAACGTGTGTAAAAATGAAATTTGATTCTTTTATAGACAGTTACAAATTCGCGAGAACGGATTAAAAGCACAAAAATGATCGGGTATGTTCACTAAAACAGGCATACCTCTTGACGATTAAATCCGATTCCGAAGATCGGCCACTTGTTTTTTACGTCATGAAAGGCCCTTAATTTATGCCACTAAACTTTTGTTTGAAACACTTAAAATTTCGAAAGTTACAAGCATAACAGTATAAGATAACCAAATTTGATACCTATAAAGATTGGCCTCCAGCTCAAAACCGACGCCGGTTTGGAGGATCGAACTTTATATCGATACTATCGACACGGCACTAGCTTTCACAACGTATGTCGCTTTATGCGCCTGCGATTTGACTTTTTTATCGCGTTTTTACCTGGGACTAGTGTTCGGGGTTTTTCAACATGGGAAACATGAATCTGAGTGATTTGAGGCCCTTGGATTGAAGGGACTAAGTTCTGGAGGTGAAACATATGAAGACTCCCCCCTCCCTGGGGGAGCTTGTGTTAAAAGATAGAAAGTGTTTAAGAAAGCGTCTCTTAAATATTTTAAAAAAATAAAATCGCAAAATGTTGAGAAGTTTGATTACTCCTCAAAAAGAACACCCATACACCATGAAAAAGAGTGATCATACATTTGGTGATAAGTGTATTGATTGTGCAATTTTTGGCATATGATCAATGATAATTGGTGCTTAATGCCTATGCTCGAGCATTTAACAGGAATATTCCATTCAGTGTATGCCAACATTATATTTCGCTTTTGTATGAACATGAAAAGCAGTATATATAAACTGTTGAATTGTTGTAATTTTCGCATTCCAATAAAACATCAAGACCAAGCTCAAATCTTTCTCGACACAAAATTTGCAACTTCATGCTTTTATGTTAATCTATAAAATTTGAGAATCAGGATGAAACAATTAGCATTATTGATAGTGTTTTGACATGTCTATCTGAAGCCACAAATATAAAAAGAGTTATACTGCGAAGTGACCAAGCTGATATATAATTACAGGGTGGGGCAAAATAACGTATACGATTTGATAAACTTGATAAATAACTTTATTTATACAATAAAAACAACGTAATAACAAAAATTTATTCAATATATCCTCCTTCTGCGTCGACACACGCTTGGAGGCAGTCAGGCCAGATATCCACAACGCGCTTAACCATCTCATCCCGCGACGGACTTGGGGTTCTGGGTTCGTGTGATAACGCGCTGGTCTGTGGGGGGGGGGGGGGGCTTTTCTTTCGACCAAATTTGATGGTTCTGGGCGTCTTGAGGCCTGAAAAAGGTCACGGCGTCAAGAAATGGCTAACCTGTTCAATCGAAAACGGCTTTTCGTTTGTGAAGACAACGAGCCGATGTTTCCCGCCACCAAACCGGATCACAAGTGCTGTCGTGCGTGCTTTTCGCACATCTCGCTTTTTCTTCGTCAATTCGTGCCTTTTCAATGGCTTTGAGCTTCAGATCTTCTGTCAAGATTCTCCTGTCTGAGATACCATAAGCTTTTGTCAACTTTCTCTTTGAGTTCTTCCGGCTGCTTGGATTTCGCTTGATCTTTTCCTTGATTTTTCGGATGTTTTCTAGCGTTCTAGCCGTGCGCTTTCTTCCTCTTCCCGGCCGTTCTTCGACAGTCCCAAGTCGAATTGCTTTTTGCACAGTTGCTTTTGGTATTCGCAAATTTTCCCCATAGAGTCGCCAAAAGAACGCATTCTTAAAATTGCAGATCTTAATTCTTTCATTTTTAGCTCTAAAAAACACAATTACGATAAATAATAGAACCAAATCTATGTAAAAATGAGCAAATAAAAAGTTTATCAAATCGTATACGTTATTTTGCCCCACCCTGTATATTTTAAAAATCAAATCATTTTGACTTTAAGGATGCTATAAAAGCCATAAGACACTCAAAATTCCATTAACAATAAATAGCCACAAAGTGTCTTCTCGAAAATTTGAATACTTTCAACGTAATAGATGTAGAAAAAATATATGTGAAACACGTATATCTTCGCTTACACCAAAAAATTTAAGAATAAATTTTATTTATAAAAAAATGAGTAAAAATGTTATTGAAAGGCCAAAATTGTGATTTTATCTCACTTGTTCTTTAATGCAGTGGCTAGCGCTGCGTGCTTCAATGAGACTGATGGGGCGATATCTTTTTGCACTTAATTTTTTAAAGTTTGAATCCAAAAAGTATGGCACTATAACTTTCGCCACGTTTCATGCTTGCTACGACAACTTTCGCCACGTTGCCAAAAAACTATAACTTTCGCCATATAACTTTCGCCACGTAACTTTCCCCCAATATAAATATTTATTGCAAATCAGGCACCTCAATTAGTCTGAAATTAAATATGTTTATTGACACGAAAATGGCGAAAGTTATCGTAGCGAAGGTTACATGGCGAAAGTTAGTGTGGGCGAGATTTGTGGCAAAAGTTATAGTACCAAAAATACCGCTTTCTTAACTTTTAAAACGAAAAAATAAATGTTTGTTATATATTTTTTCTGCATCAATTGATAATTTAATGTCTTGAGGATTTTCATAGGTGAGGAACACGATGGTGATGGATTTTTTTGCACTGTTTCAAAATTGTAAAATTTTTGGTATATAAGGTAATTTTTAGGTGAAAAACACGAATTTAATGTTATGTTTTAATTTTGAATTATGGGAATACTTATTTTTGAATATTTTGAATTCGACTCCCAAAAAAAAATGTTCACGTAGCTTCAAATTAAAAAATAAAGTTCTGTTCGTGTTTTTCACCTAAAAATTACCCTATATACCAAAAATCAGACAATTTTAAAAAAGTGTCAAAGAATATATCTCTAGTGGGGATGAAACCAATTCCTTTTGGATCATGACCTTTAAAACCCACTGAGCTATGCAGTTCCGGCTTTTCTGTTTTATGGGCTGAAGCAAACTATACCGATAAGCATTGATCTTTAGTATATGTACGCACAGAGCGTTCAGTTAGGTCTGCAACATCAATGTTTTTAGTCGTTCTCGCAGCCCCTCTAACGAATTTCTATGCGGTTTTTTTAAAATTGTAGCTGAACAATGGCCGAATAAATACTGATAAAAATTTTCGAATTCCGTTGATCCTAACATTGTCAAAAAT
>OZJO01027144.1:0-13564 GCA_900406225.1 Acrobeloides nanus | reverse complement strand
GCGTCAGAAAAATGTCGGATTTTGTGCAAAAATCTCCAGAAATTGTCCAAAAATGCAAAATTTCACAAAATCTTGCAAGAAAACTTTTTTGAGCCAAAACTGCGTTAGCGCGCGCCAACGCCGGGTTGCACAAACGGTTTACAGTGTTTTTTGCACTGGCGCGCCAACGGCTTACTTGTTGCTTACAGTGTTTTTTTAGATTGTTTAGGGTGCTCATACCCCGGGTGCTCGGGGTATGAGCACCCTAAACAATCTAATTATTAGAGTTTGCTTTAGTTTGATTATTGTTTTTGTTTTACTATTGCTTGTTTTAGATAAAGAAAAACTTTAAGAGGCGATGTCTTCGAACTTTTTGGGGCTGCCACGGCACTAGGCAAACTGAGTATGTAATATGAACTTTGAACGCAAAAAAAACATATTTGATTTGAAATGGTGTGCAACCTTTAAAAAGGCCAATTTCGACCCATATGAATGTTGGACGTTACAGAAATGTTACAGGTGTTTTTTACATTTTAGTATTTTGAGCATAAATCTTTATGGTCAAATCCAATTTCGATGATCTTGGTGTCATTGGAAAGCTGGTGATGCGGGCCACATTTTTTATATTAGGTGTATGGGGTTATTTCCTAGAAAAAGTTGTCGAAAAATTACGATTTTTGTAAAAATCCTGTTTCCCGAGGGGTCAAAAATTCAAAGAAATGGCTCTAGCCGAAAATTTTGTTCCCACCGATTTCTCCATTTGGTCCTAAAAATTACCTACAACATCCCTACTTTATTTTATGCTTGTTCCCATAAAATGCATTATTTTCTCAAAAATCGTCATTACGACCCTTTTTTTGTTTTTATCATAACTTTTTTTCTACTGAAGCGGATCAACATAAAGTCGAATTTAAACTCCTGAAAGATCGACTTTTCTTAAGAAAAAAGGTGTTCTTTTTGTTAACCGTTTTTAATCATGAAGACAAAGGTTTGAGACCAAAGTTAATATATCATAATTTGTGTCTTTTCACCCTCTGTCAAATGCAAAAAGAGTTATTGAAAAGCTTTCAACCATAAAAAGTTATGACCATTTCTTAGAACCCTAATTTTAACCCAAAAAAACATTTTGGACTCTATCTCCTCATAGGAGTGTCAGTCGGAAAACATTTTTACAGTTTTTTAGAGTACTCTCACCATGAGTAAAAAATTGGCATATGTTTGGGCGAAATTGAAGAAATCAACATGAGAAACTTTACTTGTGAAGGGAGCTTATTTTTTTAAAATCTATCTTAGTGCAAAAAGAATCGACTTTTTATCAAATTTTTTTTTCATCATTGTATATAGCACAAATTCTGGTTCAAAAAACGTTTCGGTTACAATCGGCTTTCCCCGTGTTAAATCCTGACATTTAAGAAAAATAGCGTTGCAGGAGCGAAATTTTTTTAAATTGTCATTTAAAAAAAACAATTTCCAAAAAAGCTGAAAATGCCCTGAAAATTTCGATTTCTGTTGAAAAAATGGGAATTTTTTGACATTTTTGTTGAAAAAATGGAAAAATTTGGTGAAAAATGGGTGTAAAAAGTCGGTCAAGAACCTGACCGGGGCAAATCCTCGGTTTCCCGGTTGGCCCAAAAAACCCGGGGACCGGAACCGGGGATCCCCATGTTGGGCCCCTCCCTGGTCCGGTCTCTAATATCAAGTCGCAAGCCAAATTTTTATTGCCAATTAATTATAATTTTTTAAATAACTATCACTTAAGATCATTTTGATTGTCTGACGTTAATGTTAGCAACCAAATTTCAGACATGTCTAACATCTTCATTGGCATTGCCAAATAGAGGGTACCTAAAAGATAATTTTTAGTATAATTCAACTAAAATTAGAGCATGCTCACAAAATTTAAAATGCGATTTAACACAACTAAAAATCTAGGCATGATCAAACACACTTTTTCTGTCATAAATTACAAATGATGATTTTTTGTCGAAATTTTAAAATTAATTGGAGCATTATGCTTTTTTATTACTAGAACCTTAAAGGGGGATACAGTTTGCGGTCCTATCTCCGAAATTTTTTTTCCAAATTGGTTTATTTTTGGTACTTGGAGGTTTTCGGGCACGAGAAATCGATTGGCGCAAGTTCGAGTTTCGAAAAATTTTCAGCTAATTTGGAGAAAAAAATTTGCACTGCAAACTGCACTCCCTTTTTTAAATATTTGTTTTATTTTTTTATAATCTTACCAGCAGATATCAACAGTTTTGTTAACCCATTGTTTAGATTGTACCATCCATATAGATATGGTTGAGTTAAATAAACATTCAGAATTAAAGGATAAATTTGGCCAAAATGTGTATGCCCTAATGAGAAATAGAGGATTAAAAAAAATTACATCAATGATAAAAACCTGATAATATTAAATCCACGATTATTGAATGATTTTTTGCATAGCTAATTATATCGTCTGCCATTACTGGATTATGCGCCATCACAATAATCGAACTATTTGGTTTACATTTTGATATTGCACTTAAATCAAGGGTATGATCGTATATTCTGAAATAAATTATTTTATTATTATAATATTCATATAATATTTTCATACCCACTATTTTTACTTTTTAAATCATTTAACCCAACAAAGCAAATATGGTTAAGTTGAAAAATTCTAAATTAAAAACCTTAAAGGAGGGGTAACAATCATGGCAGGATCTCGAAAAAAATTTTTTTGAAAATTTTTGTAAAAATATGTTCGTAGGGGTAATTTTATGAGAAAAATCGATTCCACGCATTCCCGAAGCATGAAAACTCTTCTTTGACCCTGATTCAGGGAAGAAATCAGTGTATTGAACCGAAAATCAATTTATTTACGTAAATACATACCCTTTCCCTGAATCAGGGTCAAGGAAACGTTTTCAAGGTTCGAGAATGCGCGGAATCGATTTCTCACATAAAATTACCCCTAGGAACGTATTTTTACAAAAATTTTCAAAAAAATTTTTTTGCGAGATCCTGCCATGATTGTTACCCCTCCTTTAAAGACAAATTTATTTCATAGTATTTATAATAAAGCAATTTGACAATTCAGCGAACTCAGCTAACTCGGTAACGATCAACCAAAGTGCCAATAGTCTTGGGCTTGTCCAAACAAATGAAAAATGACCAAAAAAGAATAAATGTTGCATAACTTTTCATGGTACAGTGAAACCTCGTTAATTGGACCCCCTAGAGAGGGGTCTGGTTATCTGGGGAATTTTAGTGAAAAAATGGGGAATTCTGATGAAAAATGATGAACTCCGATGAAAAGTGAAAATTTGGTGAAAAACTTTCAAACTTTACGAATAATTTTATGAAAAGTTTGAGAAAAAAGGGGGTCCAATTATCGTGAGAGAGGGGTCCAATTATTGCGAAAGGGGGGGGGGGGTCAATTAGCGAGGTTTCACTGTATGAGTAAAAAGTGAAAAATTTTAATCCCCCATAGCATTTTTTACTTTTTACTATACCATAAAAAGTTATGCAAAAATTATCAGTTTGTTGAACATTTTTCAGTTTTTGTTTATTTGGATAGGCCACTTTTGTATAAAAGTTTAGCATAAAAATAAATGATCTTTAAATTTTGATCTACTTTCATGTTTTTGATTTTTTATCAAAAAATTTTTTTTGTTGCAAAATCACTAGCAGTAAAATATTTCTTGGACTATTCAATCAATCGAGGTGCCCAGTTCTACAGTAGCGGCAAAAAAACTTTTCCCAAAATCTTTCCTCTTTTGGGAAAAGTTTTTTGCCGCTACTGTACCTTGTATGATTTACTTATTATCTAAGATTGTTATTCCATAACTATTATTAAAATGATCAAACCATTCTAACGCCGATCCATAATAATATTCATGATTTCCAGTTGTAAAAAATGTTCCAATACGGGCATGTAAAAATTTTAATGGGTCCATTCTAGATTCGATTAGGGCTCTAGGTGCATCCACTGCATCACCAACAATTAAAATAACATCTGGGTTTAAACTATTGGTTATGTCAACTACTTTTGCAATTTGATCTTTATAGACTGAACCACCACCATGTAAATCTGATAAAAATGCTATCTTTAATGGAGTAGTTGTATTCGAAATATATTTTAATGGAATAGTTTGTTCTTTAATTACAATTTTATCACTTGCATAATATTGTAACTAAATTATTATATTAAAAATAAATGAAAATTTAGGAACTGTACGGCCTGGGGGAGGCGCACTTAACGTGTTTCCAAAGGCCGAAGTAAAAAAAGTTAAAATTTTTATAGCAACACACCCCTAGGGGTAAAAATTGACGCGAAACACGCTGGTGCTATTATTTTCACTCCCAAATCATCGAAAACCGATGAATTTTCACATTTTTGATTTCAAATTTTTTATCTAAACAAATAAGAAAAAAAATGAAAAATGCGAAAGTGAATAATGATTGAGAAATGAAATGTGACAATTCATCGGCTTTCGATAATTTTGGAATGAAAATAATAGCACCAGCGTGTTTCACGTCAATTTTTACCCCTAGAGGGCGTGTTTCTATAAAAATTTTAACGTTTTTTATTTCGGCCTTTGGAGTCACGTTAAAGGACCAGTTCAGTCAGTTTCAACTATATGAAAAAAATGATATATTCGGAAAGATCATGAAAAATGGAGCATTTTTTGTTTTTACGACATACATGAATGTATTCTGAATCGTTGTAGTTTTCGAGATAATTGTGTTTGAAATATGAATTTGTGTACAGGCTCTTCGTTGTAATACACAAACTTTTTTGAATTTTTTGCGGAAAAATAGATTTTTTCAATTTTCATAAAATGAACATTGTAGAAATTTTTTATAATTAAATGAGACGAAAAAAATGACACCAAAATTATCCAATTTGAACATTGTTTTGGGTTATTGAAACGAAAACATGAATCAGAATTTTTGTTTCAATAACCCAAAACAATGTTCAAATTGGATAATTTTGGCGTCATTTTGTTCGTCTCATTTAGCTATAGAAATTGCCACAATGTTCATTTTATGAAAATTGAAAAAATCGATGCAAAAATCGATTGTTCCGCAAAAAATTCAAAAAAGTTTGTGTATTACAATGATGAGCTTGTAACAAATTCAAAATTTCAAACACAATTATCTCGAAAACTACAACGATTCAGAATATGCCGTAAAAACAAAAAATGCTCCATTTTTCATGATCTTTCCGAATATATCATTTTTCTTCATATAGTTGAAACTGACTGAACTGGTCCTTTAAGTGCGCCCCCAGGTTGTACAGCTCCAAAATTTACTTACTAAGCATAAAATACTTGTTGAGACTAATGTTAAAGCTACTTGAAATTGAGAATCAGTTAAAATTTTCTTTATTAATTTAACAGAAAAAATTGTTTTAAATAGTATATGATCGTATTTAAAAGTCTATAAAAAATAGTTTTTATTAGTACCTTAGAATTTTAGGGCGGGGATTTTTTGGGAGGAAGATGAAAATTTAAAAACGAATTATTCTTTTCGATGGCTAAATATATCGTCAGATTTTTTTCAAAAAAGGTTTTGGTTTTTTTCGTTTTTTGGCCTTTTTTCTATGTTTTTTAATGGGGCACCCTACAAGCGACCCATCATTGTAAAGGTCTTGGTCTGAAAAAAGTTTGAAGCGAAAATTAAATCACTAGCTTTTATCTGACAAAAGATAACGAGCAAAAACCTTAAAAATGGACGTAGGAACCAGAAAAACAAAACAAACATGCGCATCCCCAGAGGGGATGCGTTAAATTTTGATTTGTAAAACTTAAATTTTGTAAAAGTGTCTGGCAACTCTGCTTAGCTCCCATCTGAATACTCCCCTGTCTATCATTTTTAAAATAAGCTTACATTTATAATGCTAACAATATCATTTAATATGACAAAAATCAATGTAAAAAATGCTAAATGATACCAAATTCCTTGACATATATTAGCAATATCAAATAGTAACCATGGTACATTGAAATTTAATAAATAGAACCAATATGAAAATATTTCTATTATTGAAAATAAAATAAATACATTTCGTAGAAAATTTTTAGTTCTCTAAAAAGTAACTATAAACGTGTAATGTCTTTGATTGTGACTCGGGAACGAGTGATTTAATCTGAGGCAGCATAAACTAAAATTATAGGAGACGATGAGAAAACCGTCGATTCTTAGATTTTTCTAGGCGGAGAATCGATTGAATTCCCTTGAAAACGATTCCTTGACCCTGATTCGGAGAAGAGATTGGTGTATTGAAGCGAAAATCAATTTATAAATACGTATCGATCGACACTACTTTTATGGGAGTACCCCATCAAAAAAATTTCTAGGGGTGGGGGTAAATAATACCTACTACTTCAATGTTTTCATCCAAGCGCCGCTCAGAGTAGCGACGCCTTTTAAATTTTTCATGGAGTCAGAATGATTACATCCTTTCAGCATTTTGAAACATATATGGCCGCTCGGACTGAAGGAGTCACCAAGCGCCGCACGGGGTCATAAAACGTAGCATGGAATAGTCGCTTTGAGTCACTCTCTGAAAATCCGTAAGCGCTGGAGGCGCCCGACCTCCCCATGTTCTGATAAATATTGTTGCGTTTTCATTCTCAATATATAAAACTTACACTTTTTGAATTTAACTGTATTATAGTATATGGAGGTTGAAATATTGAAAACAAATGTTTATAAATAACGATTGAAAACATAATAGTCATCCATGTTATTTTTATTATTGATACAAATCTAGCACCGTTTCCTTTTTTATAGCCGTTTATATTGTCAACCTTAAACTTTAAATTTATATTTAAAAAATTTTTGGGAATAAAAAATTTGGATAAAAACTATATGACATACATAAATAGATCCATAATAATCAATAATTGTATTTCCAAGTTTAAAAATTATTATAAAATATACATATTTAAAAAATATTTTATACATTATTATAAATATTTAGAAACTAATCTCACAGGTGAGAATAAAAATTAGTTAAATTTAGGTCAAACCTTTATAGATAATTATCTGTCTTTAATTTTTTGTCTATTGATAGTTCAAAAGAACTATAAAGAATAAATATTTTATGATTAGTCAAAAAAAAAAAAATCAAATTTAAGTAATTGAACGTTTAAAGGACCAGTCCAGTAATTTACAACCATATGAAAAAATGATATACCGTAAAACTTCTAATAGAACTCCATGGGGCTCTATTAGAAGGCGTTAATGATTGCTCTTTTAAAAAACGAGCTTAAATCGAACTTCTTCGAACGACCACTTTTTGGTGTAGAAAAGAACGTTCTATAAAAGAAATTATTGAAAAATATTTTATTTTCGCTGAGTTATGGCCCTTTGAATTTGAAAATGTTGAAAAAATGACATTTAAAAAAAATCATGTCTCCGTGAAATCGAAGTCATTGTCAATAATTTCTTTTACATAGTGTTCCTCATACGCTTAGCTATCCAAAAAGTAGTCGCTCGAAGAAAATCGACTTAATTTTGATTTTTGGTGGATTTTTGAATGTAAAGCTTAAAATTTTTTAAAAAATTCAAAAGGCCATATCTCGACGAAAGTAAAATATTTTTCAATAATTCTTTATATAGCATATTCCCTATCCTCAGGGCTATCCAAAAAGTGCTCGTTCGAAGAAATCCAATTTAAACTCGATTTTTAAGAGAATTTTTACGTTTACATGGGGTTCTATTAGAAGTTTTACGGTATTCGAAAAGATCATGAAAAATGGAGCATTTTTTGTTTTTACGGCATGTTCTGAATCATTGTAGTTTTCGAGATAATTGCGTTTGAAATTTTGAATTGTCTACAAGCTTTTCGTTGTAATACACAAACTTTTGTGAATTATTTGCGAAAAAATCGATTTTTGCATCAATTTTTTAAATGTTTATAAAATGAACATTGTGGCAATTTCTATAGCTAAATGAAACTAACAAAATAACACCAAAAAATAATATTTGATATTTTAGCTTATTAACCAATTTCTAAATAAATTAGTTTTCGAAAAATTTTTTAAAAATCTGGACAAACATCTTATTCAACCAAAGGGAAAATTTCTAATTTTTTTTAAGGATACCCTTAACCCCTTGCCTATGCCACAGCTCATCACTCGAGATAGGAAAGAGTGACTTTATCTGATGTTCAAAATAATTCTTACACATTAAAACGAAAACTTTTTCTTGCATGTTTCGGCGGTTTTTTATATGGAAAGCGAAGTCTTCTCTCCATCAGTTTAACAGCAAACATATGTTTCTCTAGGACCGGAAAATTGTTACATATGTTTCTCTGGGACCGGAAAAAGACCCATCTTGGGGTAATTTTATGAGGGGAATCGATCGATCTCTCGCATGCCTGAAACATAAAACGCTTTCTTGACCCAATTGAGGGAATGGAGTTGATGTATGAGCATTCCGTGAATCAGGATCAAAGGGGAATCCATTCCCTGAATCAGGGTCAAGGAAGCATTTTCATGCTTCGGGAATGCGCGCAATCGATTTCCTGCATAAAATTACCCCTATTGGGTCATTTTTAGTAAAAAATTTTCCGATTCCAAAAAATTTTCTCGGGCCTCAAAATCACAAAAATGCACTTTTAAACTCATCCTGTACTTTTTTATCTATTGATTTTATCGATTATTTTAGTTAATTTTTCATTTGTTTATACTTTTGATAAGTGACCGTTTGTAATTTCATCATAAGCATACACAGCTGACCAAAACGTGAAGAGACCTCCAAAACGTTATTGAACCGAGCGAAAACTTTGGGGTTTTTTTCTAGGTGGGGAATCAATTGCGCATATTTTCGAACTCTGAAAACGCTTACCTGACTCTGATTCTAACCACTCGGACATGAGATTATGTAGCGTTTGTGTACAATATGATATTAGTTTTACTCGTCTAGTTGAGCTGAATCGAATGGCATTAATCGTTTTTAATATTTCGAATTTCCTCCAATTTTTTGCCAAAAAACTAGGTAGCCTTGATAGCCAAATTGTTTTCCGATTTTGAACATTCTTGAAAAAATGATCATTCGCAAATGACAGGGGTCTGAATCCGAAAATTTTTTTCAGATTTTGACCGGAAAAGCGTCGTTTGTCTATGCGGGGAATCGATTGCGCGCATTCCTGAGGTATGAAAATGTTTCCTTTACTCGGATTTAGGGTCAGGAAGTTGGTGTATTGAAGCAAAAATCGAAAAAAATCAACATTTTTCAGTAAAACCGACTTTCCATAAGGTTTTTCTAGGCGAGGAATCGATTGAGCGCATTTCTGATCTTGAAAACTGTGTTTTGATTCGGAGATTTTTTAATGTATTTTGTCGATTAGATGATTGCATGATTTGGAAAAATTTCAGGATGCCTATATTAATGTATAAAATGAAATCATGCATAAAATTACCTCTGAAATCAGCAACAACTATTCTATTAAGCTACATTGGTTAATGAAGAATTTCAAGCATCGGGAATGTGCGCAATCGATTCCTCGCCTAGAAAAACCTATGGAAAGTCAGTTTTCAGGTAAAAAGTTGATTTTTTTCGATTTTCGCTTCAATACACCAACTTCCCGACCCTAAATTCGAGTAAGGGAAGCATTTTCACGCTTCGGGAATGCGCGCAATCGATTCCCCGCATAAAAACGGAGTAAACAACGCGTTTCCGGTTAAAATCTGAAAACAAAATTTTCGGATCCAGATCCCTGTCATTTGCGGTCGCTATTGGAAACTAGTAACACATTTTGTGAAATTTTAGATTAGCTTAACCAACTTCTGAAAAATTAAACTTGAGCGTAACTACGATAATATGGATTTCAAAGAAAGAGGCATAGTAGTTCTAATTAAACCTACATCGGATCCAAAAGAAGTCATGCTAACCATTTCAATGCTGGACCCAAATAAGCGTCTTCGTAAAATTATCACCCAAACAAATAATCAACTCAAAGAAGGAGAGTGGATTGAATTTTACAAAGATGTGGATGGTAGTCCAAAATGGCAGAAATTGCCGGACAAAGTTTTGCCAACAAAAGTTCAAAGAGACAAGAATGGCAAAGTCGATGTTTATGTAAGGAATTTTTTAAAAAGCACCTCACAGAATTAGAGAATGTGGCCATTCACCCCATTTCAGGAGTGTGGTTGAGCTCTAAAGGCAATCTCTCGCGAAACCTTTAAAAATGTCGATATCTCATGATCCCTCTGTAGGATTAAAAATACGTCTGACAGTTTTGTATAGTAGAGTCTGCTGAATCTATCTTTATATACAGTTTTTATAAAATGACAGGATTTTTTAAATTTATGACAGGAAGAATGTTCTGCAGCTCAACCACATTTTTTGCTATATTTTGAAACGGGGTGCATTAGGCTCATACGTGTACAACCCGTCTCCGAAATTCACTTTATCTAAAATTTGACAAAAATGTCTATCGGTGCAAAACAAATATAAGGGGACCAAGGTAAAAAAAATTTAAAATTAAATAAGGAACGGCAGTCGCTCCCCTTGGCTACGCCACTGGATCTCGAGGTAATGGGCAAANATAAGGGGACCAAGGTAAAAAAAATTTAAAATTAAATAAGGAACGGCAGTCGCTCCCCTTGGCTACGCCACTGGATCTCGAGGTAATGGGCAAACACACAAACACATACGGGCGCAGAAAATGGTCTTTTATATTTATGATGCACCATGGGGTCATCCAGATATTACGTAATCAACTTTTTGGTGGTTTACCCCTCCCCCCAACATGATTACGGAATATCTGGATGACCCCTATTCTCCCAAATTAATATTTTCCCCACCTACAACTTATCCTTGAAATTAGGCAATTTGTAAAAGTATGACTGCGCCGAACGGGGCACCAAACGGGGGTGCCGAACAAGCCAAAGGGTCCAAATTAGGCTTAGGCCTAAGCCTAATTGGGACCCTTTGGCGTGTTCGGTGCCCCGTTTGCGCAGTCGTACTTTTACAAATTGCTTGAAATTAAACTAGTTTACTGTTTTTTAAAATTCTAGGTCAAAGCCAAAGTTGTGCCAACCAACGAGCAGATTGAGTGGACAGGGACTCATCCACTCCAATTCAAGGAAAAAAATTTCTGCATCGGCTTTTCTCGAGAAGTTGGTCGTGTTCTTATTGCTTTTGAGAATGAATTTCCCAAACATTGTCTTTTAGAATGCTGGGTTGGCACATTGTAAGTCTTAAAATAGGAAAAAAGTAAAATTTTTAGACTTCATTATCCCGATGGTAATCAATATCAACACCTTGCCCAACTCAACGCTGTTTCTTGGGCAATGAGTTCGAAGATGAAAGAAGATCTTAGATACGTCAAAAAAGTTGAAGCGGTATTTTTTTAAATCAATAAATTTGTAAATTTTAATTTTTAGATTTCACAAAAATTCCCGTTTGTTAATGGCGTTGTGGTGAAAAAATCCGATGAAAATTTTTATGCATGGAATTGGGATTATGGATTATGCACTGTCCCAAGATCTTTGTTTCAAGATGCGGATGTTGATTTGGGGAGCTGGCTTTACTTTTCTCCAATGTAAGATTTTTCTTAAAAAGAATCCACTATAAATATTACAGGGTGGGGAAAAAATTGTGGATTTTTGCGCGGTTTTTTAAAAAATTTTCACCAAAATAAGTCTAGAGTGGGTTTTCTATGCGAGAAATCGATTGCGTGCATTGACGGATCTTGAAAACGCTTTCGTGACACTGATTCAGAAAGAGATATGTGTATTGAAGCGAAAATGGGCTAATACAGAGTCAGGGAAGCGTTTACAAGGTCCGGCAATGCACTCAATCGATTTCTCGCATCGTAAACCCTCTATAGGGTATGATGTAAATTAAAAAAATTGAAAATTGTTGAAAAAGTCGCGCAAAAATCCACTTTTTGCCTCACCCTTTATATTGGTAGAGTAGGGATGTTCAAATGAACAATTCTTTACTAACTGTTTTTGAAACTTTTTCTGTCCTGATTGTAACTCAACGACGATATGGACGTTTTCGACGTGGTTTTTTAAATGTTTCTTATACTCCAAAGGGGGCGGCCACAAAAATTTTATCGAAAACGCCGACGGAAAATTGTGTAAATTCGATTTTTAATTTTCACGTTATAACGTTATTATTCCGTATCGGTTTTTGAATAGATAAAAGATCATATAGAAACATCTAGGGCCAGCTCCCACGTTGATCTGATTTAGGGCTAAAATTTATCTTGATAAGTTTAAACCATATTTTAATTTTTCAATTTTTAGAACACTCGACAAACGCACAAAAGAGGATCTACTACAAAGTGTGGCAATTTTTGTCTCTGTTTCTGAATCTGATATTTATGAAACAACAATAAAAGGCGGACAAATTTATGTAAGCTTTTTTTAAAAGTTTTTACTTAATTATATTGTGGGAAAAATTGGCGACCAGGGAAAATAATTAGTTAAATTGTTATATGCTTGGTTTTAGCCAGGATACCGTATTTCTTCTAAAATAACCCCCGAGGGTTATTTTTTTCAACCTCCAAAGGGAAGGGGGGGGGTTATTTTTTCAATCCTCCAAAAAATTTTTTACATGTCAAAAATTGACGAAAAATTGCCTAAAATTTTGACAAAAAATTGTAAAAAATAGGCATTTTTTGTTAAAAAATTGCATTTTTGATGAAAAATGGCTTTTTTGCTTAACCCCCGTATTTTCAGAGGTTACAAAATAGAATATTGCAAAAAGACGTGGGGGGGGGGGTTATTTTTTTCAACCACCCTCAAAAGGGGGGATTATTTTAGAAAAAATACGGTATATAAAAAAAGATAAACATGAGAAAGTGTTAAATAAGAATTCTGTCGGAAGCATACTAACTAAAAACAATGATAACGAATTAAAAAAGAATAATTTTTTCAAAATTTCAGATAAAGCACACAATTGAAGTGCCTTTTCAAAACCATGAAAATTCTACGCGTACATATCGTATCAATGTGATTGGAAGAATCAACGACGCTTCTAGTTTGGTCTTGAGCAGACATGAAGGTAAAAAGCTTGAAGTCATCTCCAAGTGCATTTTTCTGGAGGAAAACCAAGTGAATTGGATCATTTCAAGTGTTAATGATAATGAAGTTAGATTTTTTATTTTGATTATTTTAACAAGATTTTACTCTCCTTTTAGGAAGTTTCTATTCCTTTTCAAACACCTATTCTACAACAACCCTCAAAGCCCAAGAACATGGAACCAAAAGATTTTTACCTGTTTGGTTCAACAAGTAAAGAAGCTAAGAAATTTCATAAATCAGCGGTAAATAATTTATTTTATTAGGTTTTTGCATAAGTCTCCAGCATTTTTTATAAAGTTTATATCGAAAAATAAAAAACTACAGAATTAACGGGCATCAGTTGTAGGTCTCGGTAGCACAATAGAGTGCACTTGGACGGTAGCCAGGAGATCCGGATTCGAGTCCCAGTTGGGTCGGAAAACTTTGACCTAATTTCAAAAATTCCCAATTTAACTACTATTTTAGTGCACATCCATCACAGGCGTTATTTATGGAGAATATAGAAGTTTATTCTATGTCTACTCCGATGCTGCCATTCTTGGAAA
>OZJO01027143.1:0-13540 GCA_900406225.1 Acrobeloides nanus | reverse complement strand
CTTAACATTGGCATGAATAAAGGGCTGCTACTTGGCTCCAAAAGTTGTAGAAAACCATGGAAAAATCCAAAACCACGTAGCGATGCATTAGCCTATAAAAGATTGTGACCAAGCCAAAATTTATCACTCCAATTTTTTTAATGATAAATGCACGTGTAAGGGGAACTTTTCCACCTTTGGCAAAATAAGAAAAGAACCATTTTAGAAGTCATAGTTTTTTATGATAAATGCACGTGTAAAGGGAATTTTCTCCAAATATTCGATAAAATTCATTTGTTTTCTAATAACGACAAAGAGGCTCAGAAACTTTTATCGCGAATCGAAAAAAAGAGTATAGAAAATAAATTTCGTGAAAAAGAGAGTAATTTTATGATGAAATTTTTTGTGATTTTTAGATAAAAATGACTTCAATAAGTTGTTTATTGATCCTATTATTTATTCTATTTCTAAAGGATGCTTCATCTGTTGACCCTCCATACGGTCAGCTCAAAATCCAAGATCAATTTCTAGCCGACTCTCCGCGTAAGCAGCGCTCCGTAGCATGAACTCGGAAAAGTTGCGCGGCAGTAGGGGCTAGAGTCCAAGTGCTCCAATTATAACAGTTAACACTTGAACTGTTATAGACTTTACCAAACTAACTGTTTGGGAAAGCCTCAGATGGAATAAAATATTATCACATCCGTTTTCTCTTAGATATTGGATGAAGAGGGGGGAGAGGGGAACGAGAGGTTTCAACTCGAAAAAAACATTAATTTTTTAGTAAATAGAATTGATTGTGATCCAGAACCTGGTGCAAATCAAGCGACTTGTATCGCAAGAGGGTGTATTTATGATACTAATGTAAAAAATCGAATATTTTAATGAAATTACATGATTTAGGCCATCGATAAAGATCTAGGCTTTCCATGGTGCTATTTTCCAAAAAATACTGGATACATCTCGGAAATGAATGTGAACAGTTCAAATTCCATTACCATCAAAAAATCGTCTGCTAGTGTTAAAAATCCGTATGGGCAAGACTATGATGAGCTTGTGTTTCAAAGCAACTCGATCGGTAGTGGAATCTACGTCTCAATTACCCCCAAAGGGGTCAATAGGTAAAAATGCCTTTACATAAAAAACTAAATACCCTCCTAGATATAAATATGAGCCTAGGAGAAGGTGTTGTAAAAGTTTTATAAGGAGCTGAGCTTAAAGTACCAGTCCAGTAAGCTACAATCATAAGAAAAATGATATATTCGGAAAGATCATGAAAAATGGAGCATTTTTTGTTTTTATGGCATGTTCTGAATCGTTGTAGTTTTCGAGATAATCGCGTTTAAATTTGTTACAAGCTCTTCGTTGTAATACACAAACTTTTTTGAATTTATGTATTACAACGAAAAGCTTGTAACAAATTCAAACGCAATTATCTCGAAAACTACGACGATTTAGAGCATGCCGTAAAAACAAAAAATGCTCCATTTTTCATGATCTTTCCGAATATACCATTTTTTTTTCATATGATTGTAACTTACTGGACTGGTCCTTTAAGTAATAAGCACAATTTACGAAGGTACCAACTAAGTTTCAATTTAGATATCGACCGCCGGTGCCTATCAAAACGAACCCTCAAATTTCCTCTTCAGATACTTTGAATATAATCAAGAAAAATGATTCGATATTTTCGTTTGTCGTCCAAAGAAATAGCACTGGAACAAATATCTGGGACACCTCAATCGGTGGGCTTCTATTTGCGGATAAGTTTCTTCAAATAGCCTCATATCTACCATCGGACAAGATATATGGCTTCGGAGACCATTGGCAACCAACTTTAAAAGTGAGAAGCAAATAAATAATGAAATTTAAAAATTTTTTAGCACGATTTGTCAGTTTATAAGACATGGGGGATGTGGGCTAAAGATAATGGTTTTATACCTAATAGAAATTTATATGGTAAAATTTATCTTTGAGAAATTTTTTTAAAACTTTTAGGAGTTCATCCATTTTATCTGGGGATAGAAGATGATGGAAATGCTCATGGTGTTTTTATTTTCAACAGTAATGCACAGGTAAAATTGTTTATTTTTTTGGGATTTTCAAATTTAAAGGAAGTAACACTTGGGCCAGCACCTCATCTTGTCTATAGAACAATCGGTGGACAACTCGAAATCTTCTTCTTCCCAGGGCCTACTCCCGAGCAAGTTATTCAACAATATCAACAAGTTATTGGAACGCCTTTTATGCCTTCGTACTGGGCTCTTGGATTTCATGTAAGGCCGAGTCATTCTGATCCTAATAATTGAGTTTAGCTTTGTCGATATGGCTATACAAGTACGGGTGATGTTAAAAAAGTTGTTAACAGAACTCAATCATACAATATTCCATTTGACACCCAATGGGCGGACATCAACTATATGGATAGATACAAAGATTTTACTCTAGATCCGACTGTAAAACAACTCTTAGCAGCTTAATGTTATAATGTTTAGAGCTGGGGTGACTTCGGAAACTATACCAACTACCTACATCAACAAGGAATGCATGTCATGTTGATCACGGATCCGGCTATCGAAGTTGACTATCCTAGCTTCCAAAGAGGCCTGCAACAAGTATGTTTGGTCGATTACTAGTAAAAATCCCAAATTTCAAAATTCAGAATCCGGATTCAGAATCCGAATCCAGAATCTGAATTCTGCACCTGGATTCAGAATCTTAGTTCAGAATCCGAATTCGGATTCTGCATTCGAATCCGGATTCAGAATCCGAATCCAGAATCTGAATTCTGCACCTGGATTCAGAATCTTAGTTCAGAATCCGAATTCGGATTCAGAATCCGAATCCAGAATCTGAATTCTGCATCTGGATTCAGAATCTTAGTTCAGAATCCGAATTCAGAATCCGAATTCTGCATCTGAATTCGGATTCTGCATTCGAATTCGGATTCAGAATCCGAATTCAGAATTACAATTCTGCATCCGAATTCAGAATCTGGATTCTGAATCTGAATCCAGATGCAGAATCCGGATTCTGAATTTTGAAATTTGGGATTTTGACTAGTTTCCGTTTGGCCCTCTTTTCTCATAATTTTAATTCAGAATGCATCATTTATCGAGTGGCCTAGACAAGACATGGTTCCACAAAGTATTCAGAATCAATATCCTTTAGTTAATGGGACAAAAATCATGCTCGGAGTAGTTTGGCCAGATAAGCATGTTGCTTTCCCAGATTTCTTGGACCCTACTGCACAGACTAACCAATGGTGGGTTAATGAATTTGCTACATTTAGACAAGTAAAAATTGCTATAAATCGTGAAATTTGAAATCATATAGACTGTTGCCATTGATGGAATTTGGATAGATATGAATGAGCCATCTAACTTCAACACACAGTTTTATAATTCAAACTCAACAACCAAAGGCAAATATCCATCTCAAGATCTTAGCTGCCCAATATCTGGCCCAGATTCTGAGTATGATACACCACCTTATTTAACATGGAGTGGATATTATAATGGACCTCATGTGAGCTAAATTGAGCGTATAAAATGAAACAATTTTAGCTTGCCACTAAAACTGTATGTTTGTGTGCAGTAACCGCGCGAGGAACACAAAAACATTATGATACCCATAATTTATACGGATGGTCAGAAATGGTGGCAACGTCGCAAGCTCAATATAAAGGTATTGGGAAAAGAGGAGCCGTAATTTCGAGGTAAATTACAGAATATGGTTCAGGAACTCATCTTTTAGATCGACATTCCCGTCATCTGGAGTTTATGGAGGTCATTGGACAGGAGATGCTCCATCTTCTTGGGATAGTATGAAAGCTTCGATCATAGCCATCCAAGAATTCAACATGTTTGGCATTCCATTTGTTGGAGCCGATGTTTGTGGTTTTCTAGCCCCTAAACCACTTGATCGTGAAGAATTGTGCTTTAGATGGCAACAACTTGGAGCGTTTTATCCATTTTTCAGGTGGGAATGGATATTCTAACTGAAACTAGTTCTTTTAGAAATCACAATGATCTAGGAAATCCAGATCAAGATCCTGGTTTTTGGCCAAGTGTAGCTGCAGCAACAAGAAAAGCAAACTTATTCCGATATCGTCATTTGCCATATTTATACAGGTAAAGACCTCTTTTTAGATAGTACCGAGACCGAGCTTAGTCTTGATGTCGTCGTAGACGTGCATGGCATCCCTGTGTGGTCGTTCATAAATTATAAATGTCATCATTGAATTATCCATGGCCGAAAACCTTGTTAGCACGTTTTTCGATTGAAAAGGCCAAAAAAGAGTACTTTATTTTTTCCCCCATAATCTTTAAGGAAAAGGGGGTACCCCCTGTAAAAAATTAACCGTAGGGGGTGGACCCATGATCGACGCCTCATTTTGCTCCTCTCACCACCCTCTATATCGTGGTATAGGTTGGTAACGATTTGGAGTTTACAATAAAAAGATCGCCTGTACACACGAACGAACACGCTTTATATATAAGGATATGTTATACATTTTAGTCTTCTTTTCAACGCTTCTTTGAAAGCCGGAACAGTAACAAGGCCAGTATTTTTCGAGTTTCCTAAGGATCCTGCTACTTATGAACTATCATTACAATTTATGTGGGGTTCTGCATTAATGATAATTCCGGTTACAGATCCGGTTTGTCTTAAATTTCTGCGATAACAGAAAAAATTTAGTACGTTACTGAAGTAAACGGATATCTCCCAGTTGGTGCCACATGGTACTCTGTGTATGACTATTTCTATGGCAATCAAGTGGCTGGTGGCAATAGCTCTTTCCAGGCACCAAGTGATTATCTCATACCGGTCTTTGTTAGAGGTATATCTTCTTGAAATCTCTCATACTTTGTTTTTAGGTGGTTACATCGTTCCCAGACAAGTTCCTTCAATAACTACAACACTTTCACGTCAAAATCCATTCCAACTTCTTGTTGCAATATGTAATTTTTTGTTTTTCTATTGTCCTCATGTGAATTTTAGCTACGGATAAAGAAAACGGTACAGAAATACAGAAGGCTAGAGGAGAGCTTTATTGGGATGATGGAGAAACCGTTATCGACAATATCACCACTTATAATTATTATCATTTTGACATTATTTTCAGTGTACAGTCAGGAAGTACCCATCAGGCATCTGTTACTATAAATGCGACAAAAATCGCGGTATAATATCCTCTCGAAACTAAATTTAAAAAATTTAGACCGGTTTAACACTCCCAACACTAGATAACATTGAAATTCTTGGCTTTCCTTATAATCCAAATTGGCAGAGCTTCAAGTTAAATGGAAATCCTGTATCCATTAATACCGCTATGTCGAGCTATAGTCCGTTTACAAAGGTGTTGAATATAACAACGACAGGTCTAATCAACTTGAACACGAATGGACCTTCATGGCAATTATTATGGGAAAATTCATAGATTATTTTATACTATTTATGTTTTTACAATAAATCAATTTTTGAAGATAGTTCCCTTTAGGCTCACATTTGAACTATACTTATTTCTGGATCACATATGGCCAAAGGGGGAGTCTCCTCCATTAATCCGGCAAAAAGGCCAAAAATAGGACCAACCAGGCATTGTACAATAAGGAAAGATCAAGTAAGATGCGCCTGTGTTCTAAGATAAGAATATTGAGATGTTTACAAGGTTCGAGATATTCGATATGACATGATAGCGCGTTACAATGCAAGAAGATACGTTTGGTGTATCCAAAATCGGACGTACAAAGGACGTAAAGTTGGGTTGGCGACACTTGCGCATGAAACATTGCGCACCCACATTTGCGCATTTAACAGTTACGCATGCACGCTTGGCACATCTGCACATGTACATTTGCGCATGGGCATTTGCACATGCACTTTTGCGCATGTAACATTTGAGCACGCATGTTTGCGCATGTACATTTGTGCATTTACTTTTGCGCGCCAATATTTGCTCATGTGCATTTGCTCATGCACTTAAAAAATTGCGCAAAAGTGAATGCGCAGATGTGCATGTGCAAATGATACATGCACAAAAGCACCTGCGCAAAAGTGAATGCGCAAATTTTGCTCGCTCAAATGTGCATGCGCAAATGTACATGCGCAAGTGCACATGCGCAAATGGAGGTGCGCAATGTAGCCCCCCAGCGAGTGCCGTTGTACTCATGTCTGCGTCATCTGTTTAAGCTGCTGCTAGGTTCTCGGAGAGAGCCTCTTTATGCAATTGTTAGACTTTAGTATGTGTGCTCAATAAATAGTTTATTAGTCAATTCTCTCTCACAATTAAGGCTCACAGCACATACGGTAATTCTTAGGGTAATCACTCCCCTACAAGTCCGGAGTCCTACTGTTACATCAATAAAGGCGCGGGTAAGGACCATAGGGTCATTTGTTAGAAAGATACGTAAAAGTATATTGGAGAGACGTGAGGATTTTTTGACAATGTCGGCTATATGAGCAGAAAAAATCAGATCAGATGTGATAAAAATTTAGCCTAACTTTTGAGGAAGAAGTGAAATGTGGCCCTAAAGGGAACTAGCTCCCAATAAAAAATATTAGTCAATAAAATATATGAAGAAGTTTTATCAACAATCAAACTAGACTACAAAACTATTTGATTAAATCGTAAGAAACAAACACCAAGTTCTCAAAACAAGCCTTTTATTATTTGAAAGTCGTTTGAAGTCTTATTTATCATGATTATTATTTCTCTAGTATTACTTTTAAGCGCATTATTAAGCATAAATGCCCAGAATATTGTCCCTTTAAATAAAAGAATCGACTGCCATCCTGACCCATTCGTATCTGAAGAGAACTGTGTACAACGAGGCTGTGTTTATGATCCAAATTTAGTAAATTTCGATCTTTATCCATAAAATTCGTGATTGATAGAATGAAGCTTTAAGCAATCCAGTTTGCTATTATCCTCCATCTACCGGCTATGTAGCATATGACACTTTTGAAAATAACCCAATCGTTCTGAAAAAATCATCCAATAGTGTTTCTTGTCCATTTGGACAAGATTTCGATGAGCTCATATTTCAAGTCGATGAAATCGGTAGTGGCTTAAGAATTACAATTTCTCCTAAAGGGCAAACAAGGTATCTGATCGGCGTGGCGACAGTTGAGGACAGACACTTGAGGATGAGACATTTGAGGATGACTATTTGAGGATTTGACACTTGAGGACGGACACTTGAGGATGAACATTTGAGGATAGGACATTTGAGGATGGGACATTTGAGGAGCAACGATCAGTTGGTGACATAAATCTATGTCACCAACTGACAATTTCAGGTTAGTGACATTGTCAGTTGGTGACATAAAAAGGCCTAGGCTTAGACCTAAGCCTAAGTCTAGGCTTAAGTCTAGGTTTAAGTCTAAGCATAAGTCCTTAGGCCTAAGCCTAAGCATTGGCCTAAGCCTACGTCTAGGCTTAAGCCTAAGCCATAGGCTTGGGCCTAAGCCTATGGCCTAAGCCTTGGTAGAGAGATTTTATGTCACCAACTGACAATTTCTATTGTCAGTTGTTGACAAAGATTCATGTCACCAGCTGACAGAGATTTTATGTCACTAACTGACAATTACCCCATTTGAGGACGGAGCATTTGAGAACAACCATTTGTCAACGAGACATTTGAGGATGGGTGCTATTTAGGGCCTAGAAAAACATATCCCACCTTTATTCCTCAAATGTCCGATCCTCAAATAGCCATCCTCAAATGTCTTATCCTCAAGTTCTCGTCCTCAATTGTCGTCAAGCCATCTGATTATCAATTTTTTGCAACATCTATTTGTAGATACAGACCTATTGTCCCTATTAATCCATTACCAAATATTGTGTCGTCTGAAAAATTTACCGTTGTGAAGAAGAATGATTCGATTTTTTCGTTTGTCGTACAGCGTCAAAGCTCTGGAGCTGAAATCTGGGATACATCAATTGGTGGTTTATTATTCGCCGACCAATTTTTACAAATAGCAGCTTATTTGTCAACTGATAAAATTTATGGATTTGGAGAACATTGTCATACAAGTCTAAAGGTAAGAATGGTTATTCTTAATATAGAAATCTTTAGCATAATTTATTTTCGTACAAAACATGGGGAATGTGGGCTAGAGACAACGATGTCTGGCCAGACAGAAATTTATATGGTATTCAATAACATTCGATATTTGAAAATAATTTTTAGGAGTTCATCCTTTTTACATGGGCTTAGAAAAAGATGGAAAAGCTCATGGATTATTTTTCTTTAACAGCAACGCACAGGTGATCCTAACATGCCTTTTTGGTTATTATTATTTTTAGGAAATAACAACTGGCCCAGCACCTCACTTAGTCTATAGGACCATCGGTGGACAATTCGAGATCTTTTTCTTCCCTGGGCCTACTCCCGAGCAAGTAATTCAGCAATATCAACAAGTTATTGGAACTCCATTTATGCCTTCTTATTGGGCTCTTGGATTTCATGTAAGATCCGGTGGCATAGCTGAACAAGGGGGGTACTGTATTCCCACGTCGTCTTTTTGCCGAAAATTTTTAATACCCACTTCGTATTTGGGAGGTTTAAGAAATGGGTATTTTAAAAAGTTTTCCCATGTACAAAGTAGACTTAGGCTTAGACCAATGCTTAAGCTTAGGCTTATGCCTAAGGGCTTAGGCTTAGACTTAGGCCTAGGCTTAAGCCTAGACTTAAGCTTAGGCCTATGCTTAGGCCTAAGTCTAGGCCTAAGCCCTGGTAGAAAATTTTATGTCACCAACTGACCGTTGCTCCGACCGGGTTGGCGACATTTGCGCATTCATTTTTGCGCAAGTGCTTTTGCGCATGTAACATTTGCGCATGCACTTTTGCGCAATTTTTAAGTGCATGCGCAAATGTAAATACGCAAGTGTCGTCAATCCCTATGGAGGGGGTTTCCTGCAACCACGTCGTATTTAGTGCGCGAGTACCCCCTCCTTATATAGCTATGTCCGGTGATCTTATAAAAAAACCATTGATTAGATCAGTCGCTATGGTTATGGAAGCACTAAAGATGTTGAAAAAGTAGTAAATCGAACTTGGTCATACAACATTCCTTTTGATACAGTCTGGGTCGATATAAATTATATGGAAGGATTTCGAGATTTTACCCTAGATCCAGAAGTAACGTAGAAGTAATTGATTTTATGAAAAAGTCTTAGAATTGGGGCGATTTCGGCAACTACACTGAATATTTGCATCAAAAAGGAATGCATGTTATAATGATAGAAGATCCAGGTATCGAAGTTGTTTCTGACAGTTTTCAAAGAGCTATTGAACAAGTAATCTCATGTTAATTCCAAATTACAGGGTGGCCCATAAAAAACCGCACTTTCGAGATTTTTACCTCTTCCTTATTTTGAGTATAATTTTGATTCCGACCATCGTTTTCCATGATCTTGGTGTCGTTGGATAGTCCATAACCAGAGCTATCCAACGATACCAAGATCATGGAAAACGATGGTCGGAATCAAAAGTTATACTCAAAATAAGGAAGAGGTAAAGTCTCGAAAGTGCGGTTTTTTTATGGGCCATCCTGTAATAATTTAGAATGCATCTTTTATCGAATGGCCTAGCTTCAACATGTTTCCTCAAGAAATAAACAACCAATATCCACTTACTAATGGGACGAAAATCATGCTTGGGATCAGCAGACCAGATAAGCATGTTGCGTTTCCAGATTTTTTAGATTCTACTGGAAAAACAAGTCAATGGTGGGTAGATGAGTTTAAGAGATTTAGACTGGTAAGAAAATAGTCTCGGTCAACATATAAAAATTTAGTTGGTACCTTTGGATGGTATTTGGGTCGATATGAACGAACCTTCTGTTTATGACACCATTGTTTATAACCCTAATTCTAGTATCTATCAAAATAAAGCACCAAAAAATGAGTCTCTAAAATGCCCTTTATCTGGAGAAGGCTCAGAATATGATAATCCTCCTTATTTGACTGTTAGTGGCTATTACAATGGTCCATTCGTAAGTTATTGTACAAGGCGGAGCACAAAAAACCGGATACTTAAAAATTTTACATATAGTTAGCAAAAAACAACAACAATAATCATTCAAAATGACCTCCTTAACAGTTCCATAAGCCTAGGTTTAAGGCTTAAGCTTAAGGCTTAGGCTTAAGCTTAAGCTTAAGGCTTAGACTTAAGGTTTAGGCTTAGGCTTAAGGTTTAGGCTTAAGGTTTAGTTTAAGGCTTAGGCTTAAGGTTTAGGCTTAGGCTTAAGGCTCAGACTTAAGATTTAGGCTTAAGGTTTAGTTTAAGGCTTAGGCTTAAGGCTTACGGCTTAGGCTTAAAGCTAAGGCTTAATGTTTAGGCTTAAAGTTTAGGCTTAAGCTTAAGGCTTAATGTTTAGGCTTAATATTTAGGCTTAAAGTTTAGGCTTAGGCTTAGTGGGACTTTTAAGGATGTCCTTTTGAATGATTATAGTTGTTGTTTATTACAAAATATTTAAAATTTTTATAAATTATATATAAATTATTTTAAGTATCTGGTTTTTTGTGCACCACCCTGTAGAATAATTTGAGTTATGTTGTTTATAGTTAGCCATGCAAACACTATGTATCTGTGCCGTTTCTGCTCGTGGATCTCAAAAATTCTATGATACTCATAATTTATATGGATGGTCAGAAACTGTCGCTTCGGCATTAGCTCAAAAACAAGCAATAGGAAAAAGAGGATTGGTTCTGACTAGGTAACAAGTATATGATTAATGGGATAAAACTCATCTAGGTCAACTTTTCCTTCTTCTGGAGTTTATGGTGGCCATTGGACAGGGGATGCCCTAGCCACTTGGGACAGTATGAAATTTTCTATTATTACGATACAAGAATTCAATATGTTCGGTATTCCTTTTATTGGAGCCGATATTTGTGGTTATGGCTTGGCCACAACGGAGGAATTATGTTTACGATGGCAACAACTGGGAGCGTTTTATTCATTTTCAAGGTAAATTCCGAACTTTTCTAGTGACCGAAAACGAGAAATTTAGAAATCATAATAGTAACCGTAACCCTGATCATGATCCTGGAGTTTGGCCAAGTGTTGCTGCAGCAACAAGAAAAGCTAACTTATTTAGATACCGACATTTACCTTATCTTTACAGGTAATTGATCTTTTGGAGATCTTGATAAATTTAGCTTATTTTGTAACGCTTATTTGAATGGTGGCACTGTTATAAGACCAGTATTTTTCGAATTTCCAAATGATCTTGTAACATATGACTTATCATTTCAATTTATGTGGGGTCCAGCTTTGATGATAATTCCTGTTACCAATGAGGTAGAAATCCAAGTTTAAGAACGTTAAAGGGAGGGAGTCGATTGCGGCTCTATTTCCGCAAAAAATTTTTTACCAAAATTTTTACAGGAAAGACTCCTCTAGAGGTAATTCCATTGCCGAAAGACCACTTTTATGGGAGATTTGGACCGAATGAAGCATGGAAATATCACTTCTTACAATGAGAGCTTCAATTCAGCTTAGTCTTAGGTTTAGGCTTAAGCCTAGATTTAGCTTTAAGCTTAAGCCTAGGCTTAACCTTAGGTTTAGGCTTAGCCTTATGCTTAGCCTTAAGTTTAGGTTTAGGCTTAAGCCTAGGCTTATCCTTATGTGTAGGCTTAACCTTAGGCTTAAGCCTATGCTTAGGCTTAGGTTTAGGTTTAGGCTTAGCCTTAGGCTTAAGCCTAGATTTAGCTTTAGGCTTAAGCCTAGTCTTAACCTTAGGTTTAGGCTTAGCCTTATGCTTAGCCTTAAGTTTAGGTTTAGGCTTAAGCCTAGGCTTAGGTTTTTTCGTTTCGGGAATGCGCGCAATCGATTTCTCGCACAAAATTACCCCTAGAGGGGTCTTTCCGCAAAAATTTTGGTAAAAATTCCTTTCGGAGATAAGGCCGCAATCAACATCCCCTTTTAATATTTAAGAATGTTTCTGAACTAACAGGGTATTTGCCAGTCGATGCTACTTGGTATTCTATTTATGATTATTTTTATGGAAATCAAATGATTAGTAACTATAGCACATTTCCTGCTCCTACAGATTATCTCATACCAGTTTTTGTTAGAGGTATAGATCTTTCATGGTTATGGACATAGTGAATAGTGGGGGAGTCGATCCGAAACTTTGCGTGGGTATCCCGAGTTTTCGCATGGGGGCCCGAGTCTTGAAATCAAAGGGTCTTCTTATGGTTTTTTTGAAAACAAATTATATCACCAGCTAACAAAAGGCAGGCAAAAACCAAAAAAAGTGCAAAACATCGCTATTTTTTCTCCATTTGTTGCGTTTGCCGCTTCACGGCCGAAACATAAGGATCTCTTTTATGATTTTTTATGCTTATCGAAAATTTTTTGCGTGGAGCACCATTATCGCATGGGGAGATCATAATTAGGACCCTATATTCAACTATGGTTATGGGGATAAATTTTAGGTGGATACGTTGTTCCAAGACAAAGACCTTCTGTTACAACAACCCTTACTAGACAAAACGAGTTCCAACTTCTTGTAGCATTAGGTAAAATAAATTTCTGCCAATAAAAGCCTAATTTAGACCCTAATAATGGTTTATCCGCTAAAGGAGAACTTTATTGGGACGATGGAGAAACTTGGATAGAAGACATTAGCACTTACAACTTCTATCATTTCCACTTTATTTTTACAGCTCAAGAACAAACTTCAACACTAACTATCACTGCAACTAAGCAAGTGGTAAATTTTTTGTTTCCTCTATGACTAAAACTCTGTTTAGTCAGGATTAACTCTTCCGACATTGGACAACATCGAAATCTTCGGTTATCCTTACACGCCAAATTTATTAACTGCAAAATTGAATGGAAACCCTATAAAAATCAACACATTGACGTCTAGTTATAGCCCTTTCACGCAAACCTTGAATATAACAACGACAAATTTCATAAATTTGAATGCTAATGGCCCAATATGGACTCTAACATGGGATAATCAGTGATGCTTGTTTCATTTTTTTAAAATTTTGAAATAAAGTTGATATTTTTTTAATAACAAGTATTATTCAAAACGTGGGTTCTGAAGAGTTGAACTTACCGTGGCATAAAATGAGATAAGCACTGATCCTTGTAGACAAAACATATAAAATTTTCATTAAAAAGTATATAAAAGAGTCAAAAGTTGCATAAAAATTGAAAAAAGTCATTTTTCGGAGTTTTGGAGTAATAAAAACATCAAATTCGTGTTTTTGGGATAAAAATACCCCTAGGCAAAATTTTTTATCGATTTTGGACAATGCAAAAAGAAATGGCTTCGCGCGGGATTGAACCCTCGACCATATGCGCGCAATTGGCGCCACTTCGCACTTTGTTATATGTAACCGGCACTTTTATTAAATCTCTGTGAACAACATAGTAAAAATATATTAAATTATTAAAGGGGGGGGTGTAAAGTAGGGTCGAGTAGAAAATTTTTTTGAATTTTTTAACAAGTGACCCTTTAGGGGTAAGTTTATGCGAGGAATCGATTGCGCGCATCGAAAAATTCTGAAAATTTTTTCTGGGGGTCAAAAAAT